>CAAKHB010000870.1:222343-237115 GCA_901007665.1 Aeoliscus strigatus
GGGGGGGGGGGGGGGGGGGGGGGGGGGGGGGGGGGGGGGGGGGGGGAAAGAGAGGGGGGGGGGGGGGGGGGGGGGGGGGGTAGGCTGCGTATTGGAATTCTTTCACCCTGAGACCTGGTTTTAAAAGAATGTGTTTTCAGCCCCTGCATTCAGGATCCGTCTAGACGATCGGCCAAAATGATGCAACAAAACATCTAAATGGGCTGCGTGTGGACGGTCTCTGAGTCTGAATCTGACCTGTCATCCCACAGCTCAGAGCCGGTGTGGTCAGACTACAATCATGTGTGTTGTCTTCACAGCAGATTGGTCTGTCTGACGCACATACACCATTTTCACCATTTTCATTGCACAGTTAAGAAGCTGTTGTGGGGCTATACAAACCCTGTAGTTGCCTCAGTGACACACACACACACACACACACACACACACACAATGATGAGATGGAAATTGTAGGAGGCACCACAGCTGGAAAACACGCAGGTGGTGTCTCACAGTGTAAGAAGTAGATCTGAACCGATGACAGTGGGTCATCTGAGGATGGGTTTGCCTAACGGAACCATACAAATACAGCATTTAGAGTGCAGAGAGTGTTTTTTATTATCATATTTTTGATAGATAATCACATCAGGCTCCAGAAAAAGAACCCCCTCAGAGATCTCGGGACGGCTTGTCAACAAAGAAGCTCTGGCAAAAACATTTTCACATGATGCTTGAACATTAAACGACCCTTCATGCTTGTACCTTGTGGGATTTCTTTCTATAGTTTATGTGCTTCCATATTCACCTCCTGCATTAACACACAAAAGTAAAACCGCAGCGGAGAGAAAAAGAATTCTCACAAACAGCCTGTCTGTAAAAACAAAAGCGGAAGTTCCCCCAGCAGAGTGGTGGGTAGGTGGGGTGGGCTGTGGTTCTGAGCGTTTGGGTTCAGGTCGGGGGACCAGGAAGGAGGAAATGAGTGGAGACAGGTACTGCTCTCTGCGGTGAGCCGGTGACACTGCCTGGGACCCTGTCAGGGCCGATTTGCTGGCTGTCAGGCAGCAGCCCGGGATGGGACGAGCAGGCAGGTGCTCAAACGAGGAGATGGAGACTGGAGAGGCTGAGAGGGACGTTTGAGTGACAGATGAACTGTGTCTGAAAAACCACGTCGGGTCAGGAGGAGGCTACTGGGAGTTAGCAACTGGTTCATGGGGACGTTTGCAGTGTTGCTAAGGTTCCTCCATGATGGTGGAGATGAAGACTGATGAAGGTACTCCAACATGCATCAGTAAAATCATTTATGTGTAATTGCATTACTCCCTTATATATGTATATATATATATGTGTGTGTGTGTGTGTGTGTGTGTGATATGATCTTTCTATATATTTATTGTGTTTCAACTGTCTGTACTGTTAAATAAAAGGTAGTATTAGCTTAAGTTATGATCAGAAAACTATTCACACATGATGTCCTCAGCCAGGGTCAATCTCTGGCCACAGCCTTTCTTTTTTTTAAAAAAAAAAAAAAAAGAAGACATTTCAACCCTTCCATTCCATTGTAAGAAACCTCTTCAGTAGGAAATCTGACCTTTTCTGGACTGACCTTACCATTAGAAAACAAAAACACCAGTGCCCTTTTCTTGTTTTCATAGAAGCATCATCATCATCATCAAGACACAAACATTGCTGAGATACTCCACCGTTCAAATGATACTGTACCGTTGTTGTGAAGTTGTTTTCTCTGCAGTTCCTTTGGCTTCTTGGTCGATATTCAGTCGCACTCATGAAAACATCTGCTCTGGTCACCCGGGGGAAGAGGTGGTGTGAAAATCTGACAGGTTGTATTCTGTTTGAGGATTGTGTTAATCTCAAGTCATTCTCAAGTCGGTCCAGTATATACTGAGGATAAATATTGAACAGCTGAGCAGTATGGAGCAGGGATAAGGCTGCAGACTCGCAGCAAACACTGTCCACAGAAATGTGTTACCCTTTAGTGGGCACACACTCCTCAAGCTGATATCAGGAGCTGTTTGCACCAAGGTGACTTGGGGGACATATTGTCAGAGTACTTTAACACAACGGCTCCAACAACAGCGACGTGAGGAAGGAAGACAGCCTTTTGCCATACACACTTCACACACTGCGCTGTCGATACACACACAATCACACACACACACACACACACGTTTGACCTCTGCGGTGTGAAATAGGGAGGGAGTTGGTGGTGCAGAGGGATGCGGGGCGAGAGCTGTCAGAAGCATGCATGCAACACACACTTGACAGGATGGAAGTTCAGATGCTCGCCCTCATGATGCTGGTTGAGCACAGCACATCTCAATTCAGTGAGCAAAAAAAAAAAAAAAACCTCAGGGCATCCTCTCTCTGTGCCCTCTGTCTGAACTCCTGCAGCCACTCACTCGGTAAACATGAAAATCTGTTCATCAGCATTGATAATTCTGATGCTCTGACATCTTCTGGAAGGTGAAGTTCCCTCCTGTGCAACACTGCAAGTGTCGTTTGTTTGTGTGTGAAAACAGTCTCCGACAACGATAGACTGTTGAGCCTTGATGAATGGGATCCAATCAGCGGCCTCTCAGCACCCAGGGGTGTCTGTGGTGGAACCGATACCCACTCTCTTCTTTGCATGCGTCGTTTTGGGCATCTGACCTAATCAAATACACAAGACGAATATGGAACGGTCATGTGATTAGGTCTTGTCTCTGTCATACGGCAAAAGATTTCTAATCGTCGGTGAGTTATGGCGATAATAACCAAGCTTCCCTATAACAAGGCAATCAATTCAATCTACTGTCAATTGTTGTAGATTAATGACTCAACTTAGTTGCCAAAAGAGAGGCCATAATGAAGGTTTCTGCATCTATTGACTTGGACTGAGTAAACATCTGTGCTTTCACATTCTTTCTTGAGAACATTCATTAATTATAATCGTGCTCAATTAACAGCGTGTGCATTGAGTCAAATATATTGGGATTCAGTTTGTTCCGTGATGAATGAGTTGCCAGCTTGCTCCCCAACATCAATCGCAATTATTTCCTAGCCCACTACCGCCCACCAGCATTTCTCAGCATTCTTCAAATCCAGTAGAAAAAGTGAACTCTGACTGTCCAGTAAAGGAAAAGAAATTGCACCGTAGCACATTTGGTATTTGCACAACAGATCTGCATTGTAAAGCCCAAAGGAACCTATGGGTGTTGGATTTCCACTGAACACCCACATGCTTGGCCTGGTCTCGCCATGGGAATGGTGTAACACTGCCCCTTCAGAGACCCTCCGTGCAAGGGTTGAAACGAATTTGTAAAAGAGAGAGAGAGATCAGAGCTTCTGTCTTTACGTCGGAGTAATGCATCGGTCTCTGAGGGGCAGAAATCAGAGGAAGGGTCAAGCACGGATATTGAACGGGGTTTCAGACAAGTCTGAATTTCAGGATATCTATGCTGACACAAAACCACCAAATTAAATTCAGTGCAACAGAATCCCCTGTTACTCTGCTCTAAAATTCACTCTGTGTCAAAGGAGGCCGAGAGGAAAAATCAATAGTGTCCGCATTGATATTAATGTTCAGCATTATGCATCTAAATGAAATCACAGCAGCAGAGAAAAGCACAAGACCTTTATTAACAACATGTGCTGAAGTCAAATAACCATCTCGTTCGGCGTCTCTCCTGTGTCTCCTCCTCCAGGTAGAACAAATGGCTGCCACTATGGGGTTTTTTGCCTTCCTAACTGGGCTTCTGGAAAGTTGACTTCAGTGCTGCAAACAACTTGCTGAGGTGTAGGTTGGCTGGAAAGGGGCAAATCCTCTTGTACGCTTATTTAGTCACTTTTACACACACTTTCATCCCAAGAATCTTGTGTCTATTGCACCATTCACTGTGCATAAAAAAGACAACGGAACTGAGGCATAAGCCCCCCCCCTACACACACACGCACAGACACACACACTATCACCATAAAGTCACCATAAAGTTTCAACAGGTGAGGCAGCGCAGGGATGTAATGTTACAAAACTGTTATTTAGGTATGTATGTTGTACATCACTATGTCATTATGTCGCGTTCTAATCCAGGATTGTTATCACTGCGGGGGCGGTTTGTTCTGTGTCAGGAAGCAGAGACAACAGATCCTCAGTTGGTTTCTGTGCACATGTTCCGTGTTTGTGAGCTGATTGGAGGACAAAGCAATTTGTTCCCCCTAAGTTTTACACAAACTGCCACTAAACAAATTACAGCAGCCATTGCTTACACTTTCGTGGGCATTTCACAACTATTTTGTTTCATCCTCAAGCACTTTCCAACATAACATGCACAACACACCCTGTTGTTCTGGATTAGTGCGCTTCAGCGAAAACGAGAAAATTGCCATTTGCGTTTTTGTTTTTTTTTTTCCCTCCAACAAATATCATGGAATGAATAGTTTATAGCACTGAAACAGCAAATGGATGTCACTGAGATGACAAACATGCATTTCACAGGCAGTTTTTAGCTGCGCATGCTGCCACTAATGTAAAAAGCCAGACAAGCTTAAGGACAGGTATTTAGATAAAACAGGACGAAAGGGAAATTTAACCAAATGGTAATCTAGGCATCGAAAAGGATGGGCAACTTGAAAGCAGGTGCATGTTTCAAAACGTGACAGACACAACGAGAACGAAAATATTGATTTAAAATTCATGAGCATTTCTTGTTCTTAGGCTTAAACATTTTAATTAATGCAGAAACATGAAAGTACGAATTTGCAACCAAAGTGCCAAATGTGTCCTACGACAGGGGAATGTTGTCTCCTTCCTCCACAGGAACATGCCGACATCCCCGACAGTCCAGAATGTCCCACAGATCCTGAACAGGGGACATGTTTGGTGATTCGGGAGGCCCCTGGAGAACGGGGAGGAGTTCAGTGTACACAGCCCACTGACGTTTCCAGCTGTGTCCAGCTGTGAGCTGTGTCCATGGACATAGGACGTTTGTCCTTATTTAATCCCTGATGATACATTTAGCGACAGTTAATGAAAATGATGGCACAGCTACCAATATATGACTTTAGTTACTTTTTAGAAATGTTTCTGTAGTTTTAGGAAGAAGGAAATTGAGTGACGCATATTTGGATCAAGTCAATTTGATTGACAGCTGTCAAAGAGAAAGCAAATGTCAATCAAAACGGAAATCCATTTTAAAAAATAAGTTGTCGCTTTTTTTTCTTCACGGCACAGTAATTGAGGAGCAAATGGAAGAAAAGAATATGAAGATGTATCCATGTGACAGATGTGGTGGATGAAGAGGCCTCTCTTCATTAGACGGCAGATGGATTTCAGTGCAGACATCATTTTGTCCTTTAGACTGGTATTTGGTGCTTATGAAGGAAGGCTTTCAATATTCATAGCAAACCTGAATAAAAGCGTGGACTTATCCAACATGGATACATTTAAATATTGAGCAGCCTTCCATCATTTCTTTCCTGGAGCCAGCTCTTGAGATGAAAGGTATGTGAGTGGAAATGTCAGGCTTGGTCAAGCGATATGAAAGTGCTGATATCTGCATCCCTTTGAAAATCAATTGTTTCGCCTTTGTCATCAGGGGCTCGGTCTTTGATATATCTTCCTGTTTGGCACCACGATGCCCAGCCTTCAGATGGTTTATGAGTAAGACATCTCCGCTTTAATGAGAACTGACAGTATTTTTCATCCATTTGATAGCGACAGACTCCTGCTGTGCTTCTCCTAAAGAAATTAGAACAAAGGAAACCCATTCACCAGAGCTCGAAGGAAGAGTGGAAGTAACGCACGCATGTTCTACACCGATCTGACGTTCAAGAGTAACTATGGAAACACGGTTATTACAGAGCTATAACACGAAATTAGATATAAAACCAGCTCTGTCAAGAAAGTGGAGAGTTATCTTTGCACTCTCCCACGCCGAGTGCGTTAGAAAGCGCTGTCTCACAATCCTACCATCCTGTCGGTCTTCATCTGGTGACGTGAAGGTCACCACAGGTCTCTGACCTCGTGCTGACTCTTCAGCTGTTACATGTTGCGCTGTGCGTCTGCCGTGTGGGGCTGCCGGCAGAGTGGGCGTATCAAAAGTCTAAAAAAATGTCTGAGGAGCTTCAGGGGAACTGCAGGAATGGATGGTTGCATTCCGGCACATTCACAGTTATTTGATCAATGATTCATGGCGGAAGAGTATTGATAAGAGCAGCTGTAAGCAAAATGTATGGAAAAGAGTTTAGTCAGCGGAATTGCATTCTGAGAGGAAAGACCCCAAAACCAAAAAGAAATGAATCGGCATTCACTGGTTTGCTAAATTCCAGTGGGTTGTGTCTCAACATCACCCGATGAAAATAGGTTGGACTGAAGGTGAAACCTAACTTCTATGTGACAAAGGTGCAAAAGACCAGATGAAAGGTCCCCAAACACTAACACAAGTCATATTTGTACCCCACGGTGCATATTGTATACTGTATATGTAACATTAAGAGTATTTCAAGTATAAAAAGTCTAGTGTTCTTAATAACTGCAAACATGACCTAACTAACTCTAACCTCCTTCTGATGACTTTACGGAAAGCAGCTCAAAAACAAAACACTCGTGTTGAAAAGAAGCTGAGATGAACCCTTCATTCATCCATAAAATACTACATTATTATTATTTGTAGTAGTAGCAGTAGTAGTATGTGAAATGTATATGGATAAACTAATTTATTTATAATTGCTTTGGTCAATATTCTTTGTTTTGTACTCAGCTGTCACTGTTCTTACGGGGGGATTTGATATAACCTCAAAAACACTGTGTTTTCCTTGTGTTTTTATGGGCGTGTGTACAACGCTCTCCATCTACAGTGACCGCTGCCACACATCCAAGTCCAGGAGGTACACAGACGTTTTCCTGGAAAACTAATGATGCTATAACAACCTCGGGGCTTTGCAACCATCAGAAATTAATATTCAGACCTTGCATGAGTTCTAATAAAGTTCCCTGAGGTTTCTTAGAATCCTTCATTAAATCTTTGAAGGAAAATGGACTTTGGTTCTGTTGAACTGCCACAACAACAGCGATGGAGTTAAAGCAGCAGCCTGGAGCCCGAGTGTGAGCCTCACTAATTCACCATTTGTTTTCTGTGGCAGGGCTGCATTCACACCCTACTGTCGTCAAATGAGGACAGGATCCATTCCAAGAACTGGATTTCACTCCATTTAGATCCAATTTCCAGGTGCCATGTGTGGGATTCTTTTGTTTTGCGTTGCAGAGATGTAAAATGACGGAGCTGAAGGCTGGAGATTATCACCCACAGCAACATCTTTTGGAATTTTCCCTGAAATCTCACCGTATTGACATTGATTTCTTATCCTCAAAGTTTCAGAGAGAGGCCGTGCTTTCCTCCCAGATATGCCATGTTATGCCCTCACTGTCTGCAGGGAACTCCAGCTTTCATGTAATAATCATATAATCTGTGCCAAAACAATATAATATCATTGTCTCTTTTCTTCTTTTGCCTTGGGTGAACATTTCCATTCCCTGTATGGACGGAGACCATTACAGAGCCGCAACACAACGGAGGAACGTGTCGTCCACACAGAGTCACAGGTGGGCACGTGAAAAGTCATTACGTCTCAGCCCTGTCCCCATTTACGAGGGAGTGCCCTGGGTCGAACGGAGCCGGTGACCGTAGAGGTGTAGCGGAGACAGACAGCGATCATAACAGGCCTAATGGGCAGAAGTAATGGTGCAATGGGCTCCAATTACAGGACTCTCTGACAGCTGCTCGCCACCGCTCTGGCTCCACCTGCACTGGGAGCACCCAGCGAGCATCGGCCGGCCAGTTGAGAACATTGTTAGCTCACATAGCGCTATCTCCCCAGACTACCGGCAAGAAGCAATGGTCCAGTGCACTGAATTTAAGAAACTCCCTGTGCATGAAGGAATTTTAGGTTTTATGAGAGGTGTGCATTTTCTTCATTTGTTTTATACGGTTTGAGAGAATAGTGCAGTTATCGGCTACTGGTGGAACGTGGCAAACTGACGCTTCCGATCCCGCCGGCGATTGAATCCCAGCAATACAAGGATGACAAATCTATTGTAACGACCTTCAGTTGCCAAAAAAAGCACACGCTCCTTGGCGACAGCCACATGAACACCCAGCACACGGACTGACAGTGAGCTTGTTGCAATATAAGCTGGTCGGAGTGCTCTCTCCCTCATGTGAAGTAGCAGCCTAGAAAAGGTAGAATAGAATCTGAAATCAGATCATTAATAGTTATACATTTTGGTTTATCGGGGCTTTCATGACACTCAAGTCCAGCGTACAGATTAAATCCAACAAATAAATAGAGTCAGAGACCAGTAAACACGATCTGTTTAAAAGTCTCTCTATGCTTCACAACACATTCAATAAATAGAGGCCATCTACACATTTGCCCAAAATGTCTGGCACCCATAGTGACAAATTCTCTTTCTTAAAAAAATATGGTTGATGACCCCTGACGTACTCGTGATCTATATGAGAGCAGTTTATGCTCCCTACTTCCTTAATAATGTTATTCTCAGTGAGCGATGCTGATTCCTGAGACACATCATTTCGTTCATCACTAAGAGTTTGTTTGAATTTGCGGCCATTAGTCGACAGTAGCGATCCATCACCGGACGTCCGTTTTCCCGGAGTTCTAATCCAGATATTAATTGTGAAGCTTGGCTGGGCTGTGTAAGTTCAATCCATCTGTCAGGAGTTTATTAAATAAAGAGCAGGTCCTTCCTCACAAACTCCACCTGCTGATGTTAGTCTGCATTATGCACACGCATTCGTCTTCGGGGAGGGCAGTTTGTCGTGCCAGTGAATTACTCTCCAGTGCTTAAGGAATATTCATTCACTTACTGCCGGAGCAAGCTGTCTGCTTCCTGCCTTTCTAAATAGCTGCAGATCATTATTGGTGATGGAGAGGTTTTTTGCCGTCCCTGTGGGTTGGCGACAGCCTTGTTTACAGTTTGTAAACACCATAGCTCAGCACTCGTGTTGATGGATTAGAGCGTCGTGCTTCATTTGTGACCATCAGTCGCCCCGTTCGGACACGGCATGAACGTGCGCCCTGAGTGATGAGATCGCAAGTAGACAGCCCTCAAGTGCACGAGGTCACACCTGACATCAGAGCAGGGAAGTTGGAGATATCCCACCAAGGTCCAAAGCAGGGACTGACCAGTGTGTTGTCCAGTCAAACCATCTATACCATGTGAACCCTGACTGGGCTTACCAGAACCCAGAAGTAGATTTACACACAACTCTTTCTTCAACTGGACCCAGCCAGCTCCATATTCTTGGTTTCTCTTTTTTTTCCCCCCTCAGACGTACAATCAGAAAAGTACAGCCTCCTGCCCATGAGAGAGCATCTGTTTAGTAGGTGGTTCTTTCACCTACATGCTGCCAAGTGGATGTAGCTGCATGTCAGTCAGGGAGACTCGGAATGTGTCTGATCAGTGCTCGCGGCATCGTTGGCCCAGTTCTTAAACAATTTGTAAAATCAGTCACACTCGTCACTGTCAAGAGTCACGACAGTTCTGACACACGTTGGGTGGTTCCTGCGTCATCATGTAGGTCGTAACTGAGCTGAGCTTCGACAACTGGATGAGCACATTACTGAAACAAACACGACTTATTCAAACACAAACACAAACAGTTGTATATCTGTAAGCAATAATATAAGGCCCAGCTCTTTCCTATAGTAAATGTACATGATTGTTTTATTATAATGTTGCTTATGGATTTATTATATATATTTTTGTATTCCATGGTTCCTTATTTTATTGTTTTGCACTATTTTTTTCTATTGCACAAGCAGGAGCAGGGCTGTTTTTCGAGTTTTATGTTTATTACTGTTGTTTATTATTATTTTCATCCCATTTCTATTCATGATGTTTAACTTTTAATGTTCTTAAGGGTTTAAAGTGTGTTTTAATTTGCTCTATGTTTGTTTTAATGTTTTTAATCTGTTGTTGTACGGTAATTTGGGCTGCATGTGCGTGAAAGGTACGATAGAAATAAAGTTTATTATTGTCATTCGTTGTAGGACTTGTTGTATAATCACCATGTGGACCATGCTTTGCTATTCTGTTCTATTCTGTTCTATTCTAGGTTCCTCTCCACTACTAACTGGACCTCTGCATACTATCTGGAGATGTGAATGGACGATACATTACCAGCATTGGCCTCTATTAAGTGAGGTTATATACAGTCCGTACTCAACATTACATTTCAGCCGACTGTCAGAACTCTGTCGACGACCCCGCAGCTCTATTAAAGAACACACTGGGTCACGGTGTGAACAGACAATATTTTAATATTACCCAGAAAGCTGCTCCCACTTACCATGTTAGCCAGGCGGTTGTAATTCCACAGGCAGCTGTGGGGTTCTGCCACACAGGGAGAATCACAAGTGAACTGCCAGTTGGTCATCGCATCCAAAACAACAGCAGAGTGACAAAGCCTGAAAACACAAGCAGAGAGAAATGTCCTCAGTCCACAATCCCTTGAAGACCTCAGAGTCCATGTTGCAAACATTTTGTCTAATAGAGTCAGGGATACAGTGGTAAGTTTCCTCTTCATCCTTTCCTCAAGCTGCATCTGGTTTAGAAGGACTCTTGAGAACTTCATTTTCATATCATTTACGATCCCCCGGAGCAGGTGAAAAGGGTTCATATATCTTTTGGGAAAACTTGACATTTTCCGCCTCAGCGGCTCATAAGGATGACTCTGTGTTGACACTGTGTCTTAAAAAAAAATAGGTGCAAAGGTAGAAGTACACCCGGAGGTGTTTGTATTATACTGCTGGTGTCAAACACGGCTGGTCATCCTGAATGTGACGCCGTAAATATAACATGTGGGAAAAATCGTTAGCAAATACAATCATCCGTTCATTCAGCTTACAGGTTCACTGTGTGAACTGTGGGAGGGATCATGGACAAGAAACAGTGTTAGCTTACTGTACTAGTCAACAGGACTTCAGGGTACTGTCTCATTCCACCATGTTACATGTTCAGAATAGCTCTTTTTTACTCTGATTCCCTTGTCCTTTTTCAGATTTTATGTTGTTAACACAAAATGTGACCTAAACATTTGCAAAAAGAAGAAGACAATTAAATGACCCACACGTTCAAAATAGGACATCTGTCAATGTTTGAAACTAGTCCAACTAATGTGAATATGTAACAAATCAACCACCTGATTCCTGTGTTGATGATGTTGCTCATCATCATTACATTTGATTACCGCACATGTTTATTGTAAATTGGACCAGTTTGCTTTCCGGACAGAAAAACAAACATGGTGAAAGCCAACCCTTGGGGTGGGGGGGTGTGGGGGGGTTAATAGTAATCGCAGCATTGGGAATTTAGCAGAATCAGGATGCCAGTTGCAATCGTGCAATTAGTTCCTTTCTTTAGATGGAGCGACAAATGCATTTGCGAGCAGATATAAAGGTGCATGAGTGCACAGAGGACAAGTCACTAGTGAGTCCAGGTGAGAAGACAAACGAGTTTATCCCGAAAAATGGAAAGTAAGAGGCGTGTTGCCAAAGTGCTGGGCTGCAGTGATGGATACTGGTAATTACTTTTAGTGATCTCATTTAACCCTGCACACATGCACTCCTTTAATTGCCTGGAACAGAAACACACAATTCATGTTAATCTGCTGCGACAGGACTTAGGTGGAGAGAGTCCTGAGGAGGGATGGGAGCTGCCGGGGTGTGGCTGCGGACTCCTTCAGCTTCTCCAGCGTTAGATGCTTCATATGATAGCAGGCTCCGTCCAGAGGACGCTATGAACTGTGTGTGTGTGTGTGTGTGTGCTACTTATTTAAGATTATTCATGGACCCATTCCTATTGGATTGATTTATTAATTTCTACATAATCATCATTCTAACAGTTTTGCACATTTGTGTTTGCACAGCTTTTGTATACTGTATATTCTACACTGTTTTTTTCAGTGTTTATACTTTATTTTGCAGTTGTTATTATCTCCTATTTTACTTTTACCTTGTTCTGTCTTTGCTGGGTGTTTTCGTTTTGGGTCTTTTGCCTTTGCTTCCTTTATTTTTCTGCCTTTATATGTATTCTAGGAGCCCTGCATAAGAATTACTATGTGTCTGGACTTGCCTGTTTGTGCAGAAATGGCAAATAAACGTCTTGAGCGGGAGAAGTATTGCCCAAAGTGAAACTACATTACAGATGTTGCTTGTTGTACATATTTAGGTTTAGTTGCCTCCATATATACACTAGCGTTCAAAAGTTTGGGATCACTTAGAAATGTCCTTTTTGAAAGAAAAGCTTTTTCTTTTCTTTTCTTTTTTTCAATGACGACAACGTTAAATGAATCAGACTCGTCTAGACATGTGGTAAATGATTATTCTAAGCTGTGAACATCTGATTACACCGACAGAGGCCTTTTCCACCAACCATCACTCCTGTGTGCTAATGCTACATGTTGTTAGCTAATCATGTTAAAAGATGAATGTGATTAGAAAACCTTTGCACAATTATGTTTGCACACATGAAAACTGTTGATTAGAGAAGCTACAAAACTGGAATTGTCTGGATGACAAACTTTTGAACAATAGTGTACCTATTGTATTTATTTATCTGGTTTAATACAAGATGGTTTGTACTGTTGTTAATTAAAAAAAAAACATATACAATAAATACAAACTCATATTATGTGATGTGATGTGACGTAATTATTACATTTCCAGAGGGCAATAAAAAATACATATTTTCAAGGTGCAGTGGTCCTTCATAGGGTGCATTGATATTTCTGGTCACATTATAAATCACAATGGACCCTCTGTGTTTTCAGTTTAACACTCGTGTTGGCGGTGTGTGTGTGTAAGAGGTGATGACCTCCACTCGTCCATGACCAGTGTGATTGATTTACATGTACATAATCTGCAGCTGGTGTGTTGCTCCATGTTGTATGTGTCTGATATAGATCGCCTCTATTATTCACAAACAGGCCTTTGCTGTTACGGTCACTGTATGTCTAATATCTTATCAATAATTGATCAATGACCACATGTCATCCCTTTATGGCTAAATTTGCCCTCACAAACATAGTTCCTCTGGATAGCCAGGAACCATCAATACTTTATGAACTGACAAACATTTGTGGCCCGTCTGATGGTCTCTGAGTGATGGCATCTCTCACAGTCAATATAACTGCACAGGAAATTAAGAGAAAGAACGGCCAGAGAGAGAGAGAGAGAGTGCAACCACAAAGAGATCGCCATCATTTTATTTCCAGCGTCCTCACAAAGGTCAACAAGGGTTCATTTGCTTTTCACCTGGAAGGTTGTGGAAGTGTTTTTACGTCAGAGAATTTAAATGAGGGCGCGGCAGAGACAGCAAACTAAGGAGGGAACCGCCCCAATGTTTTACAGACAGAAACACATTTAGGCGAAACCCTGTGCAATGTGAAGACAAAGATGGAATAAAGAATAAAACTGGAGCTATGAAGGAGACACTGTGTTGTCTGAGGAGTAAGCATATGCAGGTTAAGGTAGAGGTGGAGCCATGGAGCCATTGGTACAGGAAACAGAATGGTGTCATCTGCGGTTTGGTTTGAAAAACGTGCAAAGTGCGGAATCCAAAACGCTATGAGTGAAACATCTGCATACTACAAAAAAAAAAAAAAAAACTTTGCAGATACATCTAAACACGCCTCTGTCTCGTCTCTACATCACACAAACGTTTGACATCAATTAAACATCACACCACCACAGACACCTTCTCATACTTGTCTTAATCTTTCACGAAGGAACAAAAAAATCTGTTTGGATGGACTCACTGGCAGGTCCAGGTTTTTTTCCTCAGGTCTTCAGTGGGGCTTTGACTGTTTTTTTCTTGGCCAACATTTCTCAAACACCTTTCCACCTGGTCTCCTTTCCACACCAAACATTCCTTCATTTTTCCACTTCCTGCGTCCATTTCGCAACTCCATAGCCCCGCCCCTTTCTCCCCTCTGAGCGACAGACTCACCGACACTCATTCATTTTAGTCTGACAGAAAACATACTCTGTGTTAAAAAAACATACTCTAGACTGTGTTCATGTGTAATAAAATAACACACTCTTCAACACTCACACAAGTGAGAGATACAAAAGTTTTTGTTTTTTTTTTTTTAACTGGTTTTCAGTCATTGAGTTTCAGGTCCTCGCTTGTTTCCTCAGCCACAGCTCTCAAACTTTTTTATTGATCCATATTTCTGCGTGACCTGACAAGTCAATGTCAGCTGAAATTCTCATGATCGCAACGAGAGTGGACCACTGCCGTGTCTGGAACATTCTTTACTGCCAGAATAAAACCCTGGGCGTTGTACTACGTATCAATGAACAACTGGGATATCTGTCCTGAGGTCGTTGTCCGGCATCAACACAGTCGTGTTCTGGTTTAAATGAATATCAGTTTAATCTTTGAGAGCTGTCTAAGTGTGTCCTCTTGCATAACTGTGAGTTGTACTTCTTTGACACATCGAAACCACCGTGACGCGCTGCAGAAGAGACTTTCAGTGATGTTGTGAATATCAATTATTTTTCTGTGTTTGCACAGTAGACTGCAAACCGTGGAATCTGGGGTTGTACAGTTTGCAATGATGACTGGAATGGATCGATCCATCATGCTCTGTAAGCCTCGATATCACAGTCAGCTGCCGTGACACGTACATGGGCTCGCTCGTTTTCTTTACCGCAGGTTAAAATGACCTGAATGCTGTGTTCCGAAAAATGATAATTGTGTATAATGTATAA
>CAAKHB010000872.1:1071-18114 GCA_901007665.1 Aeoliscus strigatus
AACAGAATCTCTCTCTCTCTCTCTCTCTCTCTCTCACACACACACACACACACACACACACACACACACACACACACACACACACACACACACACACACAAACACACGCATTTCACGGTCAGTAACCATGGCAACAACAAACGTTCTCACCTCATCCATCACGTTTTAGACCACATTCGTTAGTGTGTGTTACATTAATAATAGTTAATATTTACTCAAGTACTCCTACTACAACCTCTACTAATGATACTACTACTACTACTACTAATAATAATAATAATAAGAATAAGAATAAGAATAAGAATAAGAATAACAGATGTTCACATTTCTTAAAGACATCGTTTGAGAGTAGCCGCTGTGTGTAGCTCCGCACTGCCCCCCTGTGGAAATTTGACACAAACTGCTGCAAACCACTTGTACCAGCAGAGGTCGCTGCTGCGGCACGAACCAGCGCCTCTTCAGCGGTCCAATTTATTATTTCATCAAGGAGATGGAAACATGTTCTGTCTCTGGTTTAAAGACTTTTAATTGATATAATGAGATTTTATCTTCTTCAGCTTCCGATCAGCAAATTTTCTACACATTGTACACGAGTCAAACAGTTTTTTTTTAAAGCTTCAGTTAATAGTCCTCCATCAGAGAAAGAAGCGTGTCGCTTACTAATGACGTCAGAAGGGGCGCACTGTTGCCGGACCGGGGGGCGCCGGGAGCCAAATAAGGAAATGACGTCGTACGCATGCAGTGATGGCCGCAAATAGACAAGTGAAGTTGTGGCTGTCATCGTCCTGAACCGACACCGGAGGACTGGAGACTGGACACTGACGAACAAGTGAGTTTCACCGCCACCGACAGTGCGGTGCGGTGCTGCTAGCTTGTTGGCTAAACTGCTCACAGTTAGCGGATTGATTATTGATTTGTTACTGACCACGGCAGACATGTACTCTCTCTCTCTCTCTCTCACACACACTGTACTTCCTCACTTGACTGTTGAAGCAACACTTTTATCACCGAATGGATCAATCACTGCACATACTTTGTTCTCGTTAAAGGCTGATGACGTCACCCTGACTGAGGTCAGAGGCCGTATATATCTTCTGCTGTGTTCTGATGCGTTCTGACAGGTGTGCGTGCGTGTGTGAGAGAGAGTTTGGCTTAACTGTGAGTTCATGTATATTATCAATGACTGACTATATCTCACACATAAAGACGTTTTAAGACTAGTAATCTCTGTTATTGTTGATCAGTGCGTTTCAAACCGATTTAAAAACCTGTGCTGCTCACAGTCCCGGTTGAATTGTTTGCTCTGTGACAGGATGGGCGACATCCTGAACAATCAAACCAACTTCTATTCCAATGCCGAGGACTACTGGCGAGATGTCCCCCCCACGGTGGACGGCATGCTGGGAGGCTACGGAAGCATCTCCAGCATCGACATCAAAGGATCCAAGGCCTTTCTGCTCAAGTTCCTGGGTGTGAGTGGAGGCGCTGTCAACATGCAACAAAATGATTCAACCTTTAACACCCACGGTGTCACTTTGGAGTACCATAATTACAACTATTTATATTATATTATTGATATTATTTATCAGAAAATGGATCCTAAAAGTTGAGAAGTTGAACTTCACAGCCAAGTTGCTGTCATTACGGTAACGATTCGCTGGCTTCCAGCAACAGAATGAATGGGATTACCGTAAAGACAGCAACATGGCTGTTCTCAAATGATAGACGTTTCCTCCTTCTCCTAGCTCCTTCTTCTCACCAGGTAGGGGAGCCGAGTGACACAGTGTAAATACTCCTGTAATTACGATACTCTAAAGTATGCTATTGTGAATGTATCAGTAGTGAAACACAGTGAAGATGGTCTGACAGACATGTAATTGTCCGTTAGTGACGTGTTTGTATGTGTGTGTGTGTGCGCGTTAGGATGGTGAGGGGCGGACGAGCGCCGGCTGCGCTCTGGACTGTGGTGCAGGAATTGGACGGATCACCAAGCACCTGCTGCTACCTCTGTTCCAAACAGTGGACCTGGTGGACGTGACGCAGGAGTTCCTGGACAAAGCCAAGTCGTACCTGGGGGAGGACGGAAAGAGGGTGGGACATTACTTCTGTAGTGGCCTGCAGGACTTCATACCCGAGAGAGGACGCTACGATGTCATCTGGATCCAGTGGGTCATTGGTGAGCACCCCGCCACAGCTTTAACACTCAACGGTGAGGCTGAGCGGTGGGGAACTGTCTGTGTAACACCAGTTGTTTCCCCCTCAGGCCACCTGACGGATGAACACCTTGTGGAGTTCCTGCGGCGCTGCCGGGAGGCGCTGCGGCCCAACGGCCTCATTGTCATCAAGGACAACGTGTCGTACGAGGGTGTGGTCCCTGACGAGGTGGACAGCAGCGTGTGCCGCGACCTGCCCATCGTTCGCCGCCTGGCAGCTGAAGCAGGTCTGCGGATCGTCCGCGAGGAGCAGCAGACCAACTTCCCCAAAGAAATCTACCAGGTGCACACACTGGCGCTCCGGTAGAGAACCGTTCCACAGTGGTTCTACCCGCTGGTCACATGACTTCATCTGAACACAAACTGAATCGTCAGCTGCGACTCTGTGGGCGGAGTGGCAACAGATCACCTGACAGGAAGTGTAGGTTTCAGTGATGCGGTCACATGGTTCCGTTTTAGACACGTCGTCCTTCTCTTCATTCTACTTCCTGTTCCTGCGATGACACTCAGCCGCATCAGGACGCGTTTTATCGATCACGTTCATGTGAAATAAAGTCGGTCAAAGTTGGTTTTGTCTGATTTGTGTCTGCGGCGACTTTCTGTTGGAAGAACAGATACTGATGGTCACAGGTCAAAGGTCATTTATATTTAATGTAGAGAGTCTCTCAGAAGAGCGTTGGACAGGCAGCCTTCTGCCTCCACCGACCAGCAAACACTGGATCATTTCGATGACCTATCAGGACCACGTCTCCCTCTGGAATCGACCCGTCTTCTCCAGGGCTACCAGCATGTCCTCAGCGTCTTCTGCGGACTTTCCCCCCTCCCGCTGGAACACGTCTGCCAGTGCCTCTCGCACACCGGCTGGCATCTGCTTCGCATTTCTGCAGACAAACAGCAGCTGTTGATTCAGCAGATGCTGTTGGCCGAGGGAAGATGGCGACAAACACAGAAGTAGTAGAAGAAGTAGTTCCGGGGCGTCGGACTCACCCGGCGATGTAAAAGTAGGCTCCTTTGTTGAACAGTAGGTCCCACATGAACGACGACTCCTCGCTCACACGGTGCTGAACGTACACCTTCTGGTCCTGAACACATACAGATGCAGAGTCACACCCTGGGTCATTGACGCTCGTCTGTGTTCCTCACCTGGTCTCTGGAGAACGCCGTGAAGAGTCTCAGCTGTCCTTTCTTCACCATCTCCTCCCACTCAGACCTGAAGTAGAAGTCTTTGGACTCAGACCGACAACCGAAGAATAGGACGTTATCTGGACAGACGAGGGGGGGGGGGGGGGTGTCAGAGGAGGCCAAAAGGAAGTGAAAATAAGGTGAAGAACTTACGGTTCTTTCCCTCAGCCGTTCTCTCCTGTAACGCAGACCTGAATGGAGCAACTCCAGTTCCTGGTCCCACCAGGACCACTGGCGTGTGGACATCCTGGGGGAACCTCAATGTTCCCTTCTTCACCCACAGTGGAACATACACGTCACCTGAGGAACATTTCAGCCACACAGGTGAGTAAAGGTGTATGAGTCTGTGATCTGATATGAGATCCAGAGCTGTGGACCTTCATCCGGGTGCAAGGCTGCTAACCAGGTGGAGCAGAGGCCTCGTCGGGGTTTGTACATCTTGGTTTTGTAGGAGACCACAGCGACCAGGACCTGAATCCTTTGGGGGTGAGCCTGTGTGTGGGGGATCACAGTCAGTTCCTCTTGGTTAAAGCCAAAGAACAGTGAAGAAGAATTGTCACCTGAAGCGACGAGGCGATGGAGAAGGAGCGAGGCTGAATCTCTGGGAACAGATCCAGCAGGTAGTCCACTTTGAGCTGAGCTGTTGTCTGAGGGAAGTCTGCCAGCACCTGTACACAAACGCCACCATAAGGTGTAAATCTCCTCCTGTGACGCCAAGCGGCGGCTGGCTGTGATTGGTCACCTCCAGTGCGGTGCGGCGGGGCCGGCTGCAGTAGCTGAACATCTCATCCTGACCGGCGGTGGAGCTGAACTCGACCAGCTTCTCTCGCTCCAGCTCGCTGGTGGCGAACGCAGAGAGCAGCTCGAAGAAGGAGCGGCGAGGCACTGCCGCCACGTCCAGGTACTGCTCCACAAGGTGGCGCATTGTGCAGGGCTGAGGGAGCCTGGCTGGAACTGACAACAGCAACTCACAATAAATGGAACGACAGACACATTTAATCACTCACTCTCTCTCACAAACACACACACACACACACCTGCAGTAGTGCCGGTGGCACTGAGAATGAACTTGGCATCTGGATCCAATCGGAGCAGCTGACAGAGCTGATGAACGTCCTCTTCACTGTTACATGGACGCATCATCACCACGTCACCTGCAGAGAACCTGAACACACTCACTCATGAAGTGTGTGTGTTTTCTGCCTGATTCTTTAGCCAATCAATTCATAATTAACAGCTGAGTTTACACCGATGTCGCATGTCCAAAAAGCATTAGTAAAATACCGTTTATAACAAATACAAATCATTATGTTTTAACATCGAATAATTTCATTGGTTAAGCGCGAGTTTGGAAACCATGGCAACGACCCGCTCCGCACCTACGTCACCGTCTTCACGTGACACCGGCGCGCGGAGCGTAAGCCATGAGTAGCATCAGAAGCTAATTCCAAAGGAGGGAAAGAAAGTTCAAGGTAGGAGAGGAGGAAGAGAGGACTTTTCAGAGGTGTTCTTCGTCCGTCACACGGAGACGCTGCAGCATGTAAATCAACAACTTGCTTACTGGCGAGCTAACGCGGAGCCACCGAAAGTTAGAAAGTTAGCATTAGTAGCTAGCGGAGCCACAGCACTGGCGACTCCCGGTGAGTGACCGCTATTCTAGCCCAAATCAGTCACGGTGTTCACTGTGTCTCTACCGGCAACGGTTCTGAGCCTTTGTGGACAAAAGGAGCAAATATCAGCCTGGAGTCGTAATGACGACTCCTGTCTCAGACACCTGGTGGACCGACATGTTTCCGGGCTGGGTCACCTGGACACAGGTACGGTTTGTTTGGGCTGTGTCTGCAGTTTGTCATGAGAGAAACATGTGTTTTTCTGATTGGTTGTCTGCCTGTCAGCATCGCTAACCTGTAAACTGCTAAAAACTGTGACATGTCATGTGTTTTGTGTATTGATGAAGAATGTGTGTGTATGTGTGTGTCAATTTACAAATTTTATGAAGTGAATGACTGGGATGAATGTGGATTTTAACTTGTTGTATATATTTCTAAGTGCTGCACAGTCCTTTGATCGCTGTCAGATTAACTCCTTGGAGATCGTTCAGGGTTTACGTTCAGTGTGTAAATCCACCCACAGCACTACTGCTCCGTCTCTTTTCTCTCACTCGTCTCTGACAAAAATCTACTGGAACTGTGTTGTTGAAAAGCACCATGACTGAACCAACTACATGAACATTCTTATCAAAAAAGTGATCTTAGTCATAACACAAGGGTCCTTGCAAAGGTTTCCCCACCTGCTATGTGACAAAAAGGTTGGACAAGCCCTGTAGAAGATGCAACAAACAGCAGCTGACGTTCACATCGACCACAGCGATGTGGGTGTGTGTGTTCTCAGGTGACTCACTCAATGTTGGATCCAGTGATGTCAAACTCGATATGTCTCACGTCCTGGAAATGCGTCACGTCCGTCACTCTCCGATTGGACAGCAGTCGGGCAGGAAAAGGGTGCGACTGGGAAGGGACGGTGTGCTGCGTGGGGGTCGTCCGCCTGTCCTCCGTCTTCTCCTTCCAGTGGTCCAGGAAGTTGAAGGTGTACGTGGCAGGGAGCCTGCGACAAGACGACGGCCACAAACATCTCACTGTGATTCAACAAAAACAAAACCAGGACGCGACAGAATGAAGAGAAAACTCACAGCTCATCGTCCCTCAGTGGAATCACATCTTCAGCAGCTGGATACAGTGCAAACACTTTGTCCCAGAGCGACGAGAGCCAGGGGTCGACCACAGCATCTGCTCTGTTGGACGGAAACATCCTCTACTAGTTAACCACTTCACGCACACGCGTTGTCTCCTTTGAACCGTAACATCCGATACTTTGGAGTACGCTAATTACGTGATTTTCATGCAAACATATGCTAATGTGAATGTACAGAATTACAGAATTGCAGTTATATGTGCTATCAGAAAATGTCCATTGCTTCCCGAAAGTTGAGAAGATGGACATCACAGCGCAGTTACTGTTATTACGGTAATGGCAAATGGAATTACCGCAATGATAGCAACATGGTTGAAGTCAACTTTCAAAACCGATGGACGTTTTCTTCTTCTCTTAGCTCCTTCTTCACACCAGGTAGACGAACAGAGTGACACTTTTCAGCTTTCAGGAACCGTTTTCTGATAAATAGTCGTGAGTAGTCACATAATTACGGTACTCCAAAGTATGATCGTGCAAACGTAGCACAGATACCGTCAGTGTTAGAGGGTTAAGAACGCTGATCCAGCAGATGGTTCGTACCCCAGGTCGTGTTGGTCGTCTGCCAGCCCCACAGGCAGCAGCATACTGGCCCCCAGCTGCAGGAGCCGCTTGTAGAGCTTCTTCGCCACAAAATTAAACCTACAAACGAAAGTGGTGGACGTGTAAATGAAGATAACGAGTGTGTGTGCAGGTGGAAAAACCTGAGGAGTACTGACTGAGGATAAGATGAATCCCCCAAGCCCAGGACAGCACAGTCCAGCTGGCACAGAGCCCCCACAGGTAAGGACTTCCTGAAGAGAAACCTCCAGAAGTTCTTTGTAGGGGAAAGGAAAGATTGATGGGATGGTGAATGTGTGACGGACAGTTCACAGCCAAGTGAGAGGAGGTGGATGACGGCTACCTTCATGTTGTCGGGGGGTTCTCCCTGGCCAGTGGTGGAGCACACAAACACAACCAGAGGCTCCGAGATCAGGTCGGCCTGTTTGAGGACATGCACACACGCAGGGTTCCTGTCTGGTGCTGGGACAAACAGTTGATAATCAGAACTCACCACATTGTATGAATCCAGAGGTGCCAGTCGGACCTGGAGCCGCCGCCTCTGCGCCTGGCGGCCGATCCTCTGGGCCGTGTCCTGGGCCGTCCCGGTCTGACTCCCGTACAGGATCAGCATCGGAGGGATGGACATGGTGGCTGAAACGGATAGGACCGATAAAAAACAACTGTGCGAAGGACGTTTCCTGCAGATGTTTCATCCAGTTTCACGACAATTTCCTGACAACTGTGGCAACTAGCATGGTAGCTAGCTGATGCTTCCCACCACGTGTCCGGTTTTGATCATTTTCTACTCGTTCAGACCAACGTGACAAACTTACAGCCACTGTCTCAATCACATGAAGCAGGAAACAATGATGGAAAGGACGGTGAACCTGCGGACAACACCTCACAGCGCCCTGTACGCAGCATCACGATTTACGGCAGTGTCATGTTCTGCCTCGTCATTGGTTCGTGCGCTGGTGCTGCGTTCAAAGCCGCAAAAATAATGTGCGAGGTTCATGCAGACAACGCGGAGGTAAAACCTTACTGAAGTCACGTTGAAATTTTTTTCAACGCTTTTTTCAAACGCTTTTAAAAATAGTGAGACTTCTCCCACTTCTACTGCTGTGTGTTCTCTGATGTTCGATTGAACTGGAACATGAGATCATGTTGCTGTCGGGAGCTGTGTCACCGAGCAGTGTTTAGTTATTCCAACTTTTTAATGAACGACTTTATTGTAAAACGCACGCCGTGTCTGTCACTAATTACAGCAGAGTTGAATATGACATCACTGTGTAAACCAGTTTCCTGGTTCAGTGAATGCATCAGGACAATATTTGTATTTAGTCATTGGACATTTTTCTACCACAACCAATAATTTGATATTTCTTTGATTATCTTGAAATATCCCCCTAATAGATGAAATAATTTAGTATATTCTCCTGTCCACTAATGTGACATCACCATATTACAGTTTACCATCCTGTAACTTTATACCGTATGTTCAAGTTCAAACTCGGTGTGGGGTGCTGTTGACTGTAGAAGGAACGCCAATCACAGAGAATGTACATATTTTATATTGTCATTCTGACATGGACTGTAACATGCTACATACAGTTTAACACATTTGTGAAAACATGCTAACATGTCAAAGTTAAGAGCACTTAAGCAGAAAACAGCAGTCAGGCACGAGTTGACGAGTTCAGCTGCTCATTGGTTAGTATGCTTTCAGCCAGCAGTGGATCACAGCTACAACCATGTGTTTCATGTTAATTGTCAGTGAAGAATGCTGCTTCACTTCACAGCCGGTGGAATAATCCCTAATTGTCTTTGCTGAAACAACCGCATTTTAAACCTGAGGTCATGTGATGGACCACAACTATAGTTCTGTACATTAACTCTGGTGTTTCACTGTGTCACACAGTATCCCTTTTTGGTTGCTATGGCAGCAGAGGAAGTCCCTCTTGCGGTCAACGTCCTCCAGTTGTTCCTTGGAGAGCCTAAAGTGCGACAACTCTCAGCTGATTCCATTGATGTCTGATCATCAGCACTCCAGAGTGATTCCTGCGGCCTCACGTCAGATTGCATAAGTGACACTGACAATGATATGAAAACAAACACTATAAGTTACCAATAACTAAGAGTACCAGCATTGGAAAGCACACGTGGGTGAAGGTAGATAAGGCCAAAGAAGTAAGTGGTGAAATTCAAGGACAAGTCTAGTGTTTTTAACCCTGCGTGTTTCCTGTCTGAGGGTCTGAATCACTACTGATATTGAAAATTAACATAAAAATAGAATAAAACAGGTGATGTTAATTACACAACACATTTGCTACACAGAGGAAAGTGGCTCAGCTCTATGGAGCGCATCCATCAGCAGCATGGAACTGAGCAGGAGCAGAGCGGCGGCGCAGCCACCTCTAGCTGTGGTACAGGCGAACACACTGGCGTATATCACTGCGGCACAGAGGACAACTCTGCAGGGCATCGCTGCAGACCTGACAGCAGCACACGTGACCACACGGGAGGAAGATGACCTGAGACTGGACAGAGCAAATCCCGTCAGTCAGTGGGAACGGACGGACAGACGGTGTCCACACACCACAGGCAGCTTACCCCTGTCTCCATGCACACGACGCACTCTGAGCTGCCCGGCCCCTCCACAGGGCTGGGGGCCGAGGGCGTGACCGGGGTGCCGGGGGTGAGGGGCGGGCTGGGCACCGGGATGGAGGAGGGGGGCAGAGCTACAGGGATCACGTCCTCTTCGGACTGCAGCGCTTTACAAGCTCCTGGGTAGGGAGACGGAGGACTCTGTGAGGTGCTGGAACATTCCACAAATGTTCCTGAAACGCACTGACTACCACTGACAAATAAATGAAACCAATGTGTCGGACGGACCCTACGGAGGGCCTACGCCATCGCCATCAACATCACCATAATTTTCGCTCACTTTTTTTTGGTCAAAAATCGTCCTCCGGTCTGTTCTATTGACACAAACAGTCCTATCACAGTTAATGTTAATGTAGAGGTCCACGTAGCCAACTAGTCATATTTCTTGAGAGGTGACTTCAGGCTATGCCATAAGTACGCTGTCGATTTCATGCAGAACAAGAACCGTGTGGCATCAGTCCACAATGGACTTACCTTCAGGCCGGTGCTCCTGAGCCCAGTTCAGAAGAGCTTTCTGGATGCCCATTTCATGAACACCAAGCTGGAAACAGGCCAACGATCAACAATTCTGCTGATGATTTGTAACAAACAACAGACAAAAGTCAAACCTTCTTGAGGTCGGCGGGGGTCATGTGGCAAAGAGCCTCTGCCGTCACCCGGTGGTGCGCGAACACGGGCAGGTAATGATGAGCCGACAATTTGCACAACAAACTCCCCAGCTCCTTCTCCACACCAGCTTCCTGTAACAACACCACACTCATCAGCATCCTGCTGCTGCGGCGTGTGCGCCGCCATTCCTCACCTGCATCCGCAGCGACAGTGGCTTGGTGTCCAGCAGTCTCTGGTACTGGATCATCCAGTAGTTCTGCTGGTTGGACTCAGACTTCTGCTCCATCTCCACCTGGACAAGCCGGATTATAACAGGATTATAATAATATCATTATTATTATGACTCCTCCGAGGGGAACAGCAGACGTCTCAGCTGCTTCTACTCACCAGAACCCTCTGCAGCTCCTGCTCCCGCTGCTGCTTCTGCTTCAGCAGCTGCTGCAGCAAATCACCAAGCGCCGTGCGCTGATCCACCAGAACCTCCTGCACGCCGACGCAGACACACACGACAGATCGAGCTCAGACCCAACGACCCACAGAGTTTAACTGAAGGAGTGGTTGCAGTAAAATGCTGTGAGATGTTACTGCAGTGAAGCTCATGAAATGCCAGAGTCCAAAGGAAATGGATATTAAAACGATGGAGGGCAAAGAAAGGTGGAGGTGATACCAACCTGCAGGTTCTCTGTGTCCAGATTGCGCCTTTTAACCTCCAGTTTAGTCAGCTGCATTAACTCGCCCTCTATGAGCTTGATCTGAGGACAGTGGAGAAGCAACATGAAGCAGCAGGGAGGACGGACATGCTGTCAGAGCAAACGAGGATGGAGACGTCTGATGATCTGGTGAAGCGGCTGTGGGTTGGGTTACACAGGAACTTACGCAAAGTGTCACAGCTCTGATTGAAAACGAAAGAAGTACCAGAAAGAAACACTGGTTTCCTGTGAGAGTTGCTAGGCAACAGGTGCTTTGTGGCGTTACTGAAACAGTCAGTTTGTTTCAAATGAACTGTTGATCCTGTCTGTGGGATTAGATGTGGAATGGCTGTTTAACACAGATCAGGGGCGTACACACACTTACACACCTGGTTGCGGATGTATCCATGCACGGCATCTTTCTGCAGCTGCAGTGCCTGGAACGCTGCTTTCTGAATCTCCTCCTGCGGAACACAGCAGGAGCCCAGGTTTACGGAGTTGCTGACTTACGTGCAGCGCAGCGAGCAGCTCCACTCGGTACCTCCTGTAAGATGTGAGCGATGGCTTTGGATTTGTCCAGAACCTGGAGCGACAGCGTCTTCTCAAACTCTCTCTCCAATGTCTCCCGACTGGTGCGCAACCAGAAAGAGACGTCACAAGTTTCAGGTCACACTGCAGTCAAAACATATGTCTTCTGGGGTGTGTGTGTGTGAGAGAGAGAGAGAGAGAGAGCGAGACCTTCTGTTGGCCTCAGAGACCAGACTCTGTCTGCGGTAGTCACGTGCCTCCTGTAGGAGACTCACAGCACAGCTGTCTGACAGCATCTTCTGCATGGCAGCTGTAAACACACACACACAGAGTCAACAGACGAGCTTCTTAAACTGTCGATATGGTGACTTCATCTTCTCTGCTGCTGTAGCAGGCAGTCACAGCTGGATTATCTGCTGTAGATGATGTCACCATCCACCTCCGTCTGCGGGGAGCGACTCACCGGCCACCTCCCTCCTCCTCAGGGAGTTGGCTTCCTCCTGTGTGATGGCCGTCAGGTGCTCCATCCGGATCCTGTCAGGGAAATGAACTGTCAACACGTCCTCACTAAAGCCCCGTTGATGCTCCTGCATTGAACTGACCCTTTTGGTCGGTTCTATTCGCAGAAGACACAGTACGTACTCTGGGTAAGTCACGTGACACAAACCATCCAATCACAGTTGTCTGTGAAGGCCACGACGACTAGTTACATTTCTGGAGAGGTGCTGTCAGGCTACCGGGTAGTTATGCATTGACCTATGCTGTTGGTACACTATCGATATCGATTTGATGCAGAAACTGGGCTGAAGAGTCAACAGCAGACAGCTTTATTCCAAACTGAGGGGATGGATGAATGAGGGATGATGGGTGGCCAATAGATGGATGATGGATAAGGGATGGATGTTGGATGATGGCCGGATGGACTATGGACTCACCGATCTTCCTCCAGGGCCTGCAGGAATTCGGCTCCCTTCCTCTGGCTGCAGAGACACAAACATGCATCAGCAGCAGCAGTAGAGATGTGACTGGTCTCCTCATATCCTACCGGCTGTTGTCCGTCAGGATGTTGCTAATCCGGCTGCTGATGTTGTCTTCGGCCAGTCTCACTTTGTCCAACAGCAACAACCTCTCTGCCTCCTGGAGCCTCTGCTGCTGGCTGACGCCCTGCTCCAGTCGCTCCTGCTCCTGAACACCACACAGCCCGATTCAAACAGAAACCTCTGGGAGCCTCCACCTGTGGAAGGAGCAGAAACTTCTGCAGATGCTGGTCGGAGTGAACGTACCTGTCGCACTGAGTTGAGGATGTTTTCCTTGTGGGAGGAGTTCATGAGCAGAAGCTGCGTGTGCTCCTTCTGTTTCTCCTCCAGGACGCGTTCAAAGGCCAACTTCTCCTGCTGCTTCTGCACCTGATGGAGTCGACAGGGACACAAGTATTTGTGTGTGTGAGTGTTCTCGCCATCAAAGTGCATCCTACATGAAACAACCTCCATATGTTGGTCCCAGGTAACGTACCTTTCTCCTCTCGTAGTCGCTGAACTTATTCTACAACACACAGAAAGGAAACATGAAGACCAGAATATGTGGAGATGAAGCCTGATTCATGCTTCTGTGTCAAATCCTTGTTGACGCAATGGGACGACATCACCTCACCAGTAATGTAACTAGTCATAGCAGCGACGTGGACTGTGATTGGAGCGTTTGTATCATGTGAGCTCCACAGCTCTCTTAGAGTAACTTCTGTGTTTTGCAGAGAAAATAGAACGAACCTGACTCTGTGCCGAGTACATCTGACTGATTCTACAGACGCGTCAGTCAGCTTTAGTGTGTGTGTGTGTACCTGCCACGCCTCCTCCACACCGTCCACACAGTCAGTGTCCTGCTGACCACAGTCACTCTCCAGCACTGGCAGCAGGTACTGAGAGGGGGGGCAGTACTCCTCTCCAAGCTCTGCACAACATCAGGAACATTTTCACACAGACCGAGGAACCGTCTCTCACCCTCACTCTCACACTCAAACACACACACACACACACTCTCACCAGCACACAGGAAGCGCTGCAGACTCTCTGTTCCCTCCAGACACACAGACGCTGGTGGGTACGATATCCTGGCAGCGTCCAGCGTGAAGCTCTGTGACACACACATACAAACACACACACACAGGTCTTCCAGCATCTTCTGGCACACTTTAGACGTGAACCAGAGCCGGACACCAACCTCCAGTGTCCGGATGTAGCCCAGTGTCTTTGGCAGCTGGACGATGATGTTGTCACTAATGTCCAGGGTGCGCAAGCTGCTCAGAGCACCGACGGAGGATGGCAGCTCGCTCAGACAGTTTCCTGTTTCAAATCGACACCACTGGTTAACTCGGACTTGGATGGGAGAGAATGCACCGCGAGCGTCCGACCTTTCAAATTGAGCGTCTGTAGGAGCCGCAGGTCCCCGATGGAGTCTGGCAGCACCTTCAAACGGTTCCTCTCCACATTCAGAATCTGAGTGGACACAAAACGGACACACATGAGGACGAGCTGGACTCAGCTGCTTGCTTGTGCTTCCAACACAACAGCCGTACCTGCAAAGACGTGAGTTTCCCCATGTCCTCAGGCAAGGACGTCAGCTTGTTGTCATGCAGATCCAGCACCTGAGCAAGACAGACGGTTCGACGACTCGTTTCAGTCCTGTTCGTTAACAACCTCCTCTGACCGAACAGAAACAGAAAAATGACATGCGACACTGTACCTTCAGAGTGGAGAGTGATGTCATGTCACATCCTTTAGGCAGCAGACACCTGAGCTCGTTGCTGTGGATGATCAGGACCTGTGGAAGAGACAGGTGGGCCTAAAGTGTTACCAGTCCGCTGAGAGTGTCTCACACGCACAAAAACACACACTGGTGCGCTCATACCTTCTTCTGCAGCACTCTGCAGATGGAAAATGCACCTACAGGAACCTGTAACACAGGACAGCACCAACACGTTGATCATGCCAGCGCCACCAATCTACCATGTCACCATGATAACGTCCCCATCCCCGTCTCACCTCTGACAGCTCACAGGAGGAGATGTCCAGGTTGTCGTCAGCACCAGCCTCCTTGGACTTGCAGAGGGAGGAGACATGCTCAGACCTCCAGCAAACACACGCTAATGTGATGAGGTGTGTGTCAGTCAGTGAGTGAGTGAGTGACCTGTGAACCCTTCCTACCCGGCACAGCTGATATTCCAGCCTCTTCTGTGACTCCTCACTGGGCTTCCTCTTCCTGAAGAACAGGGGCATGGTGATGGGATCCGAATCAGCCGTCCAAACACGGAAACACGTGAGTGTTGATAGAAATCAGAAAATGTGACCTGTGAAGGGCCACAGGACAAGACGAGTTTGGATTGATGCTTGTCAATAGTCATTAAGTTACCCCCTCTGCTGTTCCTAACACTACGTGACAACTGTTGACGGTTTGAGGGGGCGTGACGCAACCTGACGCACCATCTGTTAAACAACACTGAACTGCGTGAAGCGCGTGGCTGTTTTGACGTAACAACAACGCTCACATAACACACCCGTTAACGGCCCTCGACCCCCGGTGACGGCGCAGCAGATGGTGTCAGCTGACAGCTTGACAGCGGCTACAACCAGCTAGCGAGCAGCTAGGCTAACGAAAACTAATGAAATATGGCGCCCGCTGCTCGGTGACGTCACACAACTGTCGTACTCACGGTGAACGGGTGATGTTCCACCCTGTCTCTGCCTTTCCGTTTATTAGATCACAAATATTCGGTTGTGTACGTCCCAACGTTTGTTTCCTTCCTGTCGGCTGACAACATCCCAAATATATCTTCTTCGTCTGTTTAACTATGGTTGGCAGGCGACGCCATGAAGGTTTGCTGCCACCAAGTGGACTGGAGTGTGAACTACATGAGTTTTGAACAAAACTAGAAGAGTCCTGTGAAACTCAAATCAAACACTTGTCTTTTTTCGTATTTTCTTAGCATCATGTCTAAGCATCGACGCGTTAGTTATAGTTCAAAATAGTTCAAAAATAAAACGTCATTACATTCGACATTTAGATAAAAACACACAAAACAGCGATATAAACATTGGTGGAATGTTTTCACATGTGAAATTAATACTTCATTGTCAAAACTACTTTCTTAATTGAATGTCTGAATTTTCTTCCACCAAAATTCTGCTGTTAACAACACTGATTTTGTGTGTGTGTGTGTGTATGTTTATGTGTGTGTGTGTGAGAGAGAGAGAGAGAGAGATGGAGAGAGAGTCTGTGTGTGTAGGTAAGAAGGAGAGGGAAAGAGCGAGAGAGTGCATCTTTTGTGTGTGTGTGTGCCTCAGCGCCCGCCCCTACTCACGTCGTCATCAGCCTCCATCTATCACCGGAAGGCGGCAGCAGCATTTAAAGGACCAGTTGGTCCCTGGTGAGGACACACATATACACACACACATCCCCGCAGGTTGTTTCCCCATCTGGAAAATACGACTGGAAACTTACCGCCTTATTCTTCTTCTTTTTGATTTTACAACATTCTGGACTTTCTCTTTTGTTCCAACTCCGGTGAGTTAATCACACACACACACACCGTTCAGTTAGGGAACAAGTTTCAGCTGTAAACTGCACATGGTCCGTTCACACACAGTGATGTCACAGTGATGGTCAGTAACCCCTGTGATCAGTAGTGATCACTGACGTCAGTCCTGGAAGTGGAGGAGGCTGAAAGAGTTGGAATCATCCCGATCTAGTGATTGGAAGGAGCTGTGGTAGTAGCGATCAAATGTAAACAATAAAAAGACAGAAATTCCTCAGAAATCATATGTAGACGAGGGTTCATAATGTGCTGGAATGGAGTCCAGCAGCAGGAAGTGTCACAGCTTCAGCTGACAGCGTGTCTATGTCCAACAGTTCCTGGTCAGCTCCTCATCTGCTTTACCCATCTGTCTGCAGCTTCTCCACCACCGCCATCATTCTGTAGTTTCTCCACCACCTCCATCCGTCTGCAGAAACCCTCTCTCACACACACATACACACACACACACCTGCCTTTTGCTCTACCACCACATCTGCTCGTCTTCATGGCTTTTTTGTAAATTCATCAACACAACCCGTGAATGTGAACTGTAATCACATTCATTCATAGAAGCTCACAGTCTATCAGAAGAACAGTTACGTTCTGACAGTTTTTTAGTGGAAAAACTCTGAAACAGGTAAAAGAAAGAGAAACCATGTTTTCACTCGTATGGGTTCCTCTTTCGGTTAAAGGTTCAGTTGATGTTTCCCCGAGGGGATGTTGGACCTGCGTTCACCTTCCATCTTTTCTCCATGATTTTTCTAAATGGGCCTGAAGGTTCAAAGTTAATTTCTCTGGTTCACATCAAAAGTAACCTGTCTTGTCCCCTGAGAGAAGAAAATCGAAATGAACACTAACTGAGACCCACCAAAGAAAGACAGACTGAGATCTTCTCTGGTACCGTCCTCAGGTCGGCATGGTGAACAGCCGGGTGGAGGCGCCTGTGGTGGTGGGCGGTAGCCAGGCAGGGGTGGCAGCTGGCCGATCATGTGCAGGATGTGGAGGTCGGATTGCGGATCGCTTCCTGCTCTTCTCCATGGAGCAGTTCTGGCACACGAGCTGCCTGAAGTGTTCGTGCTGCCACGCTCAGCTGGGGGAGTTCAGCAGCAGCTGCTACAGCAGAGGAGGGATGATCCTCTGTAGGGACGACTATGTCAGGTCTGCCAGGTCACTTGACCCTGCAGGATACACACCGATCATGTCACGAGTGTGTGTGTGTGTGTGTGTGTGTGTGTGTGTGTGTGTGTGTGTGTGTGTGTGTGTGTGTGTGTGTGTGTGTGTGTGTGTGTGCTGCCGTACC
>CAAKHB010000872.1:26931-54133 GCA_901007665.1 Aeoliscus strigatus
CCTGAGGTGGAGGAACCTCTGCTGTCCGTGGTGGAGAAGCGTTAAACCGGTTGAACTGATGCTGACATCTGACAGTTAATAGCATCTGCTTCGTGTTTGTTAGAGAGTCTTATCAGTCAACTCCTGTGACGTGTGTGTGTTCAAGCTGTGACGCAACCAGTGTCATAAACTGTTCAAACATGGCACAAATTATTATTATTATTATTATTATTATTATTATTTGTGTGTTTGACAGCAGCAACTCACATGTTCAGTTTCAGAAGAGAGAAGCACCACGTTGATAATCAGCAGTAACTGAAAAATTGATCCGTTTATTTTTGATCAAACCTCTGAACATTATAAGTTGTGTCCTCCTAACCGCAGGAGGCCATTTGTACGTTGAACACGCTGCAGACCAACGCCAGCGCTCTGGAGCAGGTCCGACAAGAGCGCAGCCTCCCCCAGCTGCAGCTCCACGCCATGAGAGGCTTCCTGGAGCGGGCCGGACTCTCCGTGAGTGGAAGACACGCACTGTTTCTGTTCATTTACTTAGAGTAAATACCCGAACTGTTATCTGTTTGTGTGTGTCTTAGGTGAAGGAACTAGACAACCTCAATATCATTCATGTGACCGGAACAAAGGGGAAGGTGAGTGGACCAAACGCAGTGTGTTGTGCATGAAAGGTCCAGTTGTTAGTTTTTTCTCTGACCTGTTCATGTGGACATGTAAGTTGTGTTTTCGGCTGTTTTACAGTTACGTAACTGACCGGTCCCTCTATGGTAGAGCTGTGAGTGAACTCTGAACTCTGACAGAAGGGTACACAAACATATTCAGTGTGTGATCATTAATTAAAGGAGGCAGAGACACTGTTGACCGATGGGAGCTCAAGCGCAGCACAAAAGTCAGTGTGTGTGTTTGGTTCACACGATGGAAAGGAAATGGTGACCAGCCTCTGTCAAACCCCACAGATGCCCACTGTTGCCATGGCAGCGAAGAAGCTCCCATCAACTGTTACTAATTATTAATCAATAACTTGCATCATCTTTCAGGGGTCAACGTGTGCGTTCACCGAGCAGATCTTGAGAAGTTACGGCTTCCGGACGGGATTTTACAGGTGAACAATAAAAACAGTCAAAGATAAAATCTCGTGGACGAGCGCTTGCAGAGCATCTCATTGGTCCACAGGCGTTGACGTGTCCTCTTCATTCCAGTTCGCCACATTTGGTGCAGGTGAGGGAGAGGATCCGGATCGACGGCCAGCCAATCGGAAAGGAGCTGTTCACTAAGTACTTCTGGCAGATTTACGGGCGTCTGGATGAAACCAAGGTACCAATCATAACGTTGGACATTAACTGAGTTTGGAGGAAATGAGCGTCGTCCTGTCAGGAGCGTGACGCTCATGTGACGTCTCTTTAATCACATTATTGGACATAAACTCTTTCTGTTAAGAGCCAGTCAGAGTCTGACAAACAGTACATCTGCAGTTTAAAGTAGTCTATTTAAAACATTTGATTGTTTTCAGGATGCTTTATGATTTCATTGTTTATTATTGGAACGTTGTTGTAAACAAAGCTGAGTGGATTCCTTCTCCTGTGAAACATCAGCCCCAGTGTCGACTACACATGTCTGCATGTGTGTTGATGGAGATCGGACATCTCTGATGCAGCTGAACAGTTGAAGAACAGATTCTGTTCTGACCTGGACTCTTATGGTACTCTGTCCCTGCAGGAAGTCCACGAGGGAACGATGCCTGCCTACTTTCGTTTTCTTACCATCTTGGCATTCCACGTGTTTCTCCAGGAGAAGGTTGGTTCTTCCCTGAGGAGGTTCATCCTCTGGGTGGCACCAGAGGGCTGATGGACCCGTGCTGTTGTTGTTGTTGTCCTCCAGGTGGACGTGGCTGTGATCGAAGTCGGCATCGGTGGCGCATACGACTGCACAAACATCATCAGGTACAAGAGTCAAACCGCCGCTCGTGTTGCTGACGTCAACGACCCCTGAGACGTGTGTGACGCTCTGACTCGACAGGAGGCCGTGGGTGTGTGGCATCTCTTCGCTGGGCATCGACCACACACAGATTCTTGGGGACACCATTGAAAAGATCGCGTGGCAGAAAGGAGGCATCTTCAAGGTGACTCACACACACACACACACTCATCAGTTCAACTGTCTTAAATGAAGTATCACCTCAGTCTCCATGACAACCGATCTGATGTAAGATCATGAACTGGTTCGATCGTTCAGAGAAGAACAAATAGGATTCAGAAGCTTTGATCGTGTTTCTAACCCAAACCCTTGTCATACTATTGTCTGTGTACCCGTCCTGTCGTGTGTGTGTGTGCGCGTCAGCCTGGTGTTCCTGCCTTCACCGTGCGTCAGCCCGACGAGGCGCTGGCAGTGCTGAGGAGCCGGGCGCACGAACACAGCGTAAGTGTGTGGGCTCTTGTCAGCAGCAGTGTCTCCTCAGGCGGGTCATCAGTGTCCCTGTCTTTGCAGTGTCCTCTGTGGGTGTGTCCCGACCTGGATGAGTACCAAGTGACCAGTGGCCCACTGAGCCTAGGTCTGGCGGGTCAGCACCAGCACTCCAACGCCTCCCTCGCCCTGCAGCTCAGCCACACGTGGTTGCAGAGGCGCTGTCTGCCAGGTGAGGTAGAGACAAACACCTGACAGATCTGAGGAGCAGCAGCTTCACCGACACTTGTCTCGGCAGACGGACAGATTCCCTCCGTCAGCGTGGACACGTCAGGTGTGCGCGAGGCCACGCCCTTCTCGCCCAGCCCCATCATGGTGAAAGGTGTGTTTGAGTAGGAGGCCGCCACTCGACGTTAGGACGCCTCTGATTTTTTTTGTTGTGTGGTGTCAGGGCTGGCGGACACCGAGTGGCTGGGGAGGAACCAGACCCTGAAACACGGCGCTATCACCTACTTCCTAGACGGAGCTCATACCATGCGCAGCATGCAGGCCTGTGTGCGCTGGTTCACTGAGACAGCGGCGCAGCACGAGAGGAAGGCCAGGTGAACGTCTGCAGACGACGGGCGGCAGTCAGAACTGGACAGCAACAACTAACTGTGTGTGTGTGTGTGTGTCCGTTGTCCGTCTGTCCGTCCGTTCCAGTGGCTCAGTATCCAGAGTACTGCTGTTCAACGCCACAGGAGAGAGAGACGCAGCCGCTATGTTGAAGCTTCTGGTGGTGAGTACCTGAGCGGCGCTGACACTCAGTGGGGGTGAGTGGGCGGGACTTAAAATGAGCTTGTCTCATCTGCTCCTTCGTGTTTCAGCCGTGCCACTTTGACTTTGCTGTTTTCTGTCCGAACATCACTGAAGCCATCGCTTCCTGTAACGCAGGTAAGATTGAGATTTAAAGGACCAGTTCACTTGTCTTCCATGTTCTTCACTATTACTTGTGTGTCTTGTATCTTGGTTCTGATCTACGTCCACCAATGAGGTGTCCTCCTTAATCTGACATTCATTATTAAGAAACTTTGAGTAAACATACCTGCTTGCTGCGGTGGGGGCGGGGTTTATCTGGTTAGACGTTAATCTGTCAACAGTTGTAACCTGTAGTTGGTTCTCAGACCAGCAGAACTTCAACGTCTCAGTGGAGAACATGTTGACCCGCTGCTTGGACAACGAGAGGAGCTGGCGTCTTCACACCAGCGCCGGGGACAGCGAGGGCTCGGCGCTGCTCATCGCGGATGGACTTCCTCTCGTCCCAGGAAACAAGGTGGACACGCTCGTCTTCCCCTGCATCCTCAGCGCGCTGCAGTGGATCACTCAGGGCCGGGACGTCGTGCTGGCGGCTCAGAAGAACAAACTGCTGGCGGTGAAACCCAGTGTCACGGCCAGAGCAGCTCCTCTGTGCGCAGCTGCAGAGATCCACGTGCTTGTCACCGGAAGCCTCCACCTGGTGGGCGGAGCTCTCAAACACCTGCACCCAGCAGCTTCCAAGTAGGACTTTTGGAGGTATGACGGTTGTGACTGGATGGAAGTGTCTATACAGCACCCAGGTGTTATTAGCCTGGTAGCTAACGCTAGCACCAGTCCCTCACAGCGTTCCCCCGGCCCCCCCCACCACCTGACGCCTTACAGACAACAGTCGTGCCGAGCTCTTGTCTTCAGTCTTACTTGAAGTCAAATGTGTTTACATGAAGTGCAGATACATTCGCCTCATGAGCTGAATTATGGCGCCACCTAGTGGTTATTTGACTCATCATGACAGAGCTACATCTTTTTATTTTTTTCTATTTTTCATTTTTGATCGAACCTTCATGTCTGTCTGCTTTTACTTAGTAGACACATCACGTTTGTGCATAAACAAGAATGTTTTTGTTCCATCAGTTGAGTTGTATGCAGCCTTTTTTACAGACCAACTGGTTGTTTGTATGGGTGACAAATATTCATCTGGGTCGCAACAAGCGTCCAAAAGAAGCTTCCACACAATCATTTTATATTTATTTTTCAGAAAAAAAATCACTGGCATTTTTTAATGTTTATTTGGAACCAACATTGTAAAAAATGCACTTGTATCAAACTTGAACATGTTGATTAAATCTGCCAGAGTTTTAAATAAAAAATTAATTAAAACTGGAAAGATGTTTAGTCTTGTATTTTGAGTGAGTATTAATAATAAGATTTGGGTTTTTGAGAAACAAGACTTTTCTGTTGATTTTGTCTTGTCGTGTAATCCAAATACACAGTACGTACATAATTTCGTAGTAATGGTCGCATTTCACCACACGGTGGCAGTAACGCACCAAAATTAAACAGACCACGAAGAAGAATTGGTTTACGTATGACGAAGGACGTGCTGCGTGCCTCACGTCAGTGACGTGCATGTGGCGCCTCAGCTGCTGGCGCTGAGTTTAAAGAGTCCACTTCGGAGGATTCTGAGGAATTGGTCCGCCGCGTTCTCCTCATTCATGTGTTCACCGCCTGTGACGCAGTGACGTGGTTTGTGGACGTGGAACCAGCTCAGGTTCGTTCGGTTCTTTTCTGTCTGTCGAACTTGAAACAGCGTGTGTGTTGTTTTTTTGTCCTCCATTGGTACCCGCGGTGAACGCGACTTACAGCTAGCTGCTTCCTGCTCCGAACTTCACATCAGAACCAGCAACATCTGCCCCAAAAAAAATCACCCGAAAAATCACCGTTCTAACGAAGTTTGTCACGTTGCGTCCAAACTTTGGTTCCGCGCGTTCGGCTCCCGCTCACTTTTTCTTCTGTGGTTTTAATAAACAGACAGAAAACACCACAGAGATCCGTTTTAACGCTGTGTCTTTTAATCCGGTCACATAAAAAGTCCCCCGGGAGTTTTCAATGTGTTTTCAAGTTGTTTTCGCGCTCCCGCCGAGTCAACATGGCGGCGGCGCAGAAACACACGGTTCCGGTGAGAACGGTCAGCTATGGGAGAGAGCGGTCTGCTGGCAAAGAACCCTACCGCTGGAGTGTGTGTAGCTGGTGTGTCTTCTAACATGCTCTCTGTCCAGCCGTCATGCCTCTGGAGGAGCTCCCCTGCCTCGGTCTCCAGACCTCCATGTTGTCCCACAGCAGCAGGACCAACAAGCGTAATTCCAGGAGCCTCCACGACGGCGTGGACAGTGAATGCACCCCGACGGAGCTCATCCAGCACTGGTCCCCGGGACCCAAACACCAGCGCCTCATCTGCCAGGGCAAAGAGAACGAAGGGCTGCCATTTGTCCTCTGCAGGCGCTCCAGGAGGAGGAAGGAGTCTGTGTCAGGTAAGACTGGTCCTCTGTCCTGTCGTCCTCCTCTCTGAGGAGTTGTCCCGTACCTTCTGTGACTGCCCTCCCCCTCACACACACAGGTGTTTCGTGGGACCACCTCCCAGACGAGCTGCTCCTGAGGATCTTCCTCTGCCTCCCTCTACACGACCTCCTCAGGATGTTCGCAGTCTGCAGACGCTGGCGTCGCTTAGGGTGAGTGAGGTCCATCTGACAAGAGGGGGGTGGACCCTGTAACACCCAGGGGATCCACAGCACTACGGTCACAAGCATACTGTGGATTACCGTAATTACTGGCTATGAAGTGTCATTCATCCTCTACCAGGTGTAAAGGAGCTCGGAGAAGGAGGAAACGTCCGTCGATTCCTTCAAGTTGAGAACAACCATGTTGTTGTCATTCCTATTTGCGCTGTTGGTAGAAGCCACGACAAGTCATTACCGTAATGACAGCAACTTGGCTGTGAAGTGCAACTTCTCAACATTCAGAAACTGATGGACGTTTTCTCCTTCTCCTAGCTCCTTCATAACACATTTTCTGATAGCGCAAATAGTGTTGTAATTACTGTGCTCCAGAGAATGGTAGCAGAAATGCTGCTAAATAGTCAGGTAAGTGTATTGTCGGCAATACTGTTCAAGGGTCAAAGCGTTCATCTTCAGCACGTTCTCTGATCTATGAACTCTTTAACTTAACTGATTCAATACTTCTGCGATGAATCAGTGTCGTCTATGCCGTAGCGGTTTGACTCCAGCAGAAATGACCTGCAGCCTGCGTCCTGTTCCAGGTTGGACGAGTCTCTTTGGACCAGTGTGGACCTGGATGGGTTGACCCACGTGGGTCCTGCTCTGCAGCAGGTGCTGAGGACCGGAGTCCGCCGACTGCGCTGCCCTCGCTCCTTCATCGAGGACCTGGAGGTCACGGGGACCGAGTGAGTCCTGCAGAGACGTCCAGTCGACGGTTTGTAATTGGACGCTAACAGAACTGTCTGTGTAGAGCGCTGCAGCTGCTTCAGTTGGACCTGTCCAGCGCCATCATCTCCACCTCGGCTCTGGAGGGCATCGTCTGCCGCTGCCGGCTGCTGGAGCACGTCAGTCTGGAGGGTCTTCGTCTCTCTGACACCATCATCAGGTCGGTTCTCAGCCGCCATGTGTCGTTTGTGTGGTGTCTCAATCAGCTGATGGGTGTTCTCCTCCAGCTCGCTGGCGCTCAATCAGAAGCTGCTGCAGCTCAACCTGAGCGGCTGCTCCGGCTTCACGCCGACACCTCTGGGCGCCCTGCTCCGCTCTTGCTCCAGGTGAGACGGTCGCTCTGCTCCCTCGGTCCAATGTGTCTCATGTTCGTCTGACTCCTCCTCCTCCTCCTCCTCCTCGGTGCAGCATCCAGCAGCTGAACATGTCCTGGTGCGACTTTGGCAGCGATCATGTGAAGAGCGTCATCGGTAACTTGAGCTCCTGCCTCACCCACCTCAACCTTAGTGGGTACAGAGAGAGTCTGACGCTGGACGGTGAGCGACGCCCGTCGTGTGTTGCGTCACACGTTCGATCCACGCTGAACCTGTCGTCTCTTTACAGACGTGAAGGTGCTGGTGGAGAGGAGCCCCCGCATCCAGACACTGGACCTGAGGTGAGTTTGGTTTCTGTTGAGGTTCTGACGTCAGACTGAACGTGAAGGTGTCAGCGCTCCCAGAGACACGAGCAGTGAACCCAGAACTCAACCTCGGTGGTTGTGTTTAGTTTGTTTACCTGCTTCGGGACATTTGTCCTCTTCTTCAGTGGTGTTTTTTGCATGCGCCTATGTTGACTCCGGCCCCCTGCGTTGCAGCGACAGCACGCTGCTGATGGCCGACTGCTTCCCCGTCCTGTCTCAGCTCGAACGTCTGCAGCATCTGTCTCTGAGCCGCTGTTACCACATCCACCTCGCCGCACTCACGTAAGTTCTGCGCTCATCACGTGTTTCTGATCCAATCCACAAACTGATCGCAGCTGAGTGCTGTGCTTAGTCTGAATGTTGTTTGTCAAATATTTATTTTAAAACAAAAACGCCCCACAGAAGCAAACGAGAAGAATAAGTGGATGGGTGAGGGAACGTAGAACACATGGATTTTCTCCTTTTCCAAATGAATCCTTCGTTCTGTTTCAAATCATGCAGCTGCAGCCTGTTATTGATCGGCTGATCGTTGTCTCCTCACTTGATTACTTTGGTCTGAGCAGGTCAAAGGTCACATTCACTTACTGTCATCAGCAAAGAAAACATGAAAGAAGCTGAAATCTCTCGCTCACGTTCACGTCTGATTAGTTTGTCGAGTATTGGCGCGTGTACCATCGGTGTCGTCGTGGTCCGCGTCAAGCGCATCCCAACTAACCTGCGCTGCGTCTGCCAGTGACCTGAAGAAGCTGCTGCCGCTGCTGCACCTGCTGGATGTGTTCGGCCTGGTGAGCGATGGACATCTGCCCGCGCTCAAGAAGGAAATGCCGCTTGTCTGCCTCAACTCCCGGCCGTTCTCCGCTGTAGCCCGGCCCACGCCCGCCGGTGCCGCCCTCAGCGAGCGCGTCATGTGGAACCAGAGATGTCGCTTGAGGTTCAAGCTGTGAACGTTGTCAAAGGTCCTTCAGTGTTCACGTCGTTGTCGCTGCTGCTGTTTGTTTCATGACGACGACGATTCTCTGACATAGAAAACTTGAATTTGGTTCCGTTCAGTTTTTAAAGGAATTTTAAACCTTTTGTTCCAATAATGTTAAACGTATTTGAGTGTTTGTTGGACTGATGCTGGAACATTCCGCTGGAATGATATCCACTACGTGGGAAGTTTTAAAGAGAAGCACCATCGTATCATGCCAATGTTTGACCAGATTTTCAAAGCTGCATTTGTCCCAAGTGAGCAGCCGTTTTATTGTTGTCATGACAACGTGATGAAATCTGAGTAAACGTCTGAAGACACGAACTGTGTGTGTGTGTGTGTGAGTGAGAGAGAGAAACCAAGACTGAATGTAGCTGCTTTGATATCCAGCAGGTCATGACACAGTGACTGAACACATCTGTTTATTGAAGAGTACTGGTTCCGTTCTGGTGGAACAGGAAGAACATTGGTGTTTGACAGTTTCATGGCGCTTTCACACAATAAAAACACATTTTGTTCATAAAACTGATCAGAACAACACACTGTCCTCATCACGCATTCAACTCCTGCTGAGTCCACCTGCAGCAATGTGATCCGTCTTTGTCTTCGTTTGACCTGAACCTGGGTCCTGTTTGTTTTCACGTCACACAACTCAAAAATATCAACTTTGTTCCAAAAAAATATTATTTGTCCAAAAACAAACCCCTGTGCTTTTTCTACCAAGTACAATGTCTCTTTGTTTGAGGTGTGTGTGGCGTCTGAAGGAAACGTTAGTTAATGGCACATTCTGTCGTCAGCTGATCTGACGTCAAATGTCTCGTGGATTTAGATTCAAAAAGCAAAAACGTTTGGTTCAGTGAAACAGAAGAATCAGTTCTCCAGAACGACCGTTCTCAGCTGGTCATCCTCGCTCAGGCTGATCGTAGCGATGGCGCCATCATTGAACTCAAATGACGTCCCACCGTCAACCACCATGCAGGCATCCCAGCACCGTGAGCGCACACACACCCTGATGGGCCAGAACACACACACAGCAACTATTAATCAGCTGAACGCTCCTTTAGTGTGTGTGTCTGTGTGTGTTTGGTTGCAGCTTCTTTGATGCATAAAGCTGTTTCTTTGCGGCTGAGGATTGAAAAACTGACATCTGATTAGTCGAGGGATGTGTGTCAGTGTGTATTTGTGCCTGTGTCTGGGGTAGTGTATGTGTGTGTCACTGACTTCCTGGCGAAGCCTCTCTGGCGGCTGTTGGAGAAAACTCTGTTGACGATCGGCTCTCTGACGCTGAAGAACAGACGTCGCTCCTCTGGACTAAACACCAGTGACTTGTTGTATTCGTCAGTGACTGAAACACACACACAAACGTCACAAACAACAACAAACAACAGGACATTTCTTTACTCACCTGTCTCTATGAAGCGCTGGTGGAGTGGAATCTGCAGACCGCTCTGACTTTTACCTGAAGAAGACACGTTTAACTGTCCGACACGGAGGCCGACACACAGACACACACAGACACACAGACACACACAGTGGAACGTACCGATGGATAGAACCTCTTCCACCGCCTGTTCGGCCAGTTTGTTGATGTTGTACGACCTGCAGAAACACACGCGGGATGTCAGATGATTTCAACAGTTGATGGCTGTGACCTTTGACCTCGCCATCAGGTCGCAGTGTTCATGTGCACTACTCGTGCACTCTTTGTACCAGGCTTTGGATCCGGTCCCCGTGCAGATGCTGAGTCCTGAACTCTTCTGCTTCTCCCACGGGCCGTCATCCACAGAGATCTCGTAGTAGGACGCCCTAGGTCACGGCAGTGAAGGGGTTAAACACCCTCCTGGGGGGACTGACGATGAGGAGACGGAGGGCGGCGCTACCTGGAGGACAGAGACTCTCCAATGAAGATCTCGTTCAGGCTCCTGATGGGCAGCAGACTGGGCTCGGACACACTGTCGTGGACACACCCCGTCCCTGGGGGAGAGAAGCGGTGGTGAGAGAGTGGTGGTCGTCAAGACCAGTGTCTCCCAACCCTGGTCCTTGGGGAACACCTGCCCTGCATGTTTTGGACGTCACCCTGCGCCTACACACCTGATTCAAATCAACAGCTCGTTTTCAGGCCTCTGCAGAGCTTCACTGTGTGTGTGTGTGTGTGTAGGAGCAGGGTGTTCCCCAAGGACCAGGGTGGGGAGACACTGGTCTAGAGACAACGGCGGGTGGCATTAGGACGCTCATACTCTGCTGGCCGTCCCTGGCGGTGGTGGTGATGCGATGGGCCTGACTGTGCTGCTCCAGACTCAGCTGCTGCTCATGCAGGTCCAAAGGCGTGGGGTTGATTCCCGTCCCCTCCAGGTGCAGACGGATCCTCTGACGCCACAGCCACCTAGCAGTGGACAGAAAGGACCACAGGTTCAGACTACAGCGTCCTCTGCTGGCTGCCGTGGTGACTACAGGTCAATGATAGTCAGGGGACAAACGGGACAAACTGGGTGAGTGAGTGACATTTTCACCGCCATCATACATCCAGGGAATGTGAAAACGTACTGGAACTGTGTGTGTGTGTTCGTGCGTGTTTGTGCACCTGTGGTCGTCTGGTTCTCCGTCTCACCTGTCGAGTAGAAGCAGCTGAACCAGTAGAACACCGACAAACTGCTGCCGTTTGAAATTCCTTCACGTCCATTTGTCGTTCATTCATTCATTCATTCATCAGCATTTACGACACGTTCACCACGTCGCTGCTTCACATGTTTCACGTGTGTGTTGGTTGAAGCTGCAGACGCTCTTACAAACCTGCAGCTGGTTGTTTGCAGTGAATACGCACCTGAACTCACCACGGAACAGCCTCTGCAGCGCCCCGGGGAACTCTCGCGTATAGCGTACAGGCAAACACAGGTGACCTTCTGACCTGCGGGCGAAAGAAATTCAGAGGTCAGCGGAACGAACACGGACGTGTCACACCAGGGTGACGGAGTGCTCACCTCTCGGGGTCGGTGTTCACGCCCACCACAGGTTTGTCTTTGCTCAGAACCTTGCTGGCGACCAGCAACATTGTCCCGTCACCTGACAAAACAAACTGCCGTCAGACAACCTGTATTGTGCCTTTGGCACCTTTTGTCCTGTGTCCGTTCAGCTTCACGCGGCTGCATGGGAAAGGTTGACGTCTACAGATTTGAACAAACGTCAAAGGCGCCATGGCGTCAGTACCTCCGGCGGAGATGATGGCGTCTGCCCATCGGACCACGTCATTGTCGTACTCTCCTCTTTTCACTACACGCACCTCAATCCCTTCTTTCCTGCACAGAGCGACAGTGTCAGCGAGCGTGAGAGCAGTGAGTGAGTGGCCAGCGTGTGGTGGTCTCACTGGAGGCTGCTCACGACATGGTCCACGTTGCTGGTATGGATGTTGTGTCTCTCCAGCAGGCCACTGTAGCTCGAACCTTTCATGGCGAGCTGAGAAGCACGGAGTCAGTTCATCACCAACAACGTTCATGTGTTCATAAATATCGATACATCTGTTCTGTTCTACTGATCTGTTCTGAGTTCCTCTATTACTCCAGTATGTCTTTTTATATATATGGTTTCTATTTATTTACCTTATTTTCCTGTACAACCTCCTCACTGGATCAATTAAGGAAGTAGTCAATTTATTATTTTATGACGTAATAGAAATACTATCTGCTATTGGATCAATTCTAACACATTAGGTAAATATTATTATTATTTTATTTATTATTTAGTATTGACCCTCTGGTGTTTCCACGTGATGTCCGGAATGTGTGTGTGTGTGTGTTAGTTACCAGCTGTTTTAAGTCCTCCTCGGACAGTCCTGCGTATCGGTACCGCTGTTGTTCGAACTCGTACCGGGTCGTCTTGGTAACCACCGCCACTCTCCCTGGTTTGAAGCCGGTCCCAGCTTTGGACGCCGGGCTGCGGGCGGAGGTGTGTCCGCTCAGCGGGGCCACCCCGGCGGACAGCAGGTTGAACAGGCGGCGGCGGCTCATCGCGGAGCGGAGGGGCATCATGAGCTGTCCGGGGAGACGCGCTGAAGGAGGCGGCTGCTCAGTGCTGGCCGACCGCCGACAATCCGATTCATGTCCGGTCCATCCACCGGAGTCAGGAGGTCACACAGCCGGCAGTCAGAGAGAGGTCACCGGGTCCCGGACGCGTCAACTGCTCCCTCCCCCGGGAACGACCGATCGTTAGCTGCGTTAGCTGCACGCAGCAGCTAGCTAGCGTTAGCAGCGTCAGCGGCGGGAAACGACCAGTTTCCCTCCGACGGCTTCGAGTCCCACCGCAGGTGACAGCTGACAGCTGACGGCGACCGGTGGCCTCTACAACGCGCGTAAACACACCGAGACGTCAGAAGAATAAGCAAGAACCAGGACACAAGGGACGGTGAACCGGACACGTCCGCTGCTGTGCTGCGATCTGATTGGCTAACGTCGAAGGGTTGCGGAGGCTGCGAGTGGTGACGTCACGAAGTGGTGCGTTCAAACCACAAAAACGTGCGGGAGAAACGAAACGATATCTTTTTAAAATCCTTGTTATGATTGTAAATGGTAGTTGAAAAGAGGTTTTCTTCAGTAGTGAATGTAAGTGTGTTTGGTTGAACTGCGCAGTGGATCAAACACCAGCTGCTATTTTTAGTTCAGCGTCATATTCTGACTTGCAAAGTGTCTAGAGTCCTCTAAGCGGCTGCAGACAAGAAGAACAAGCTTGTGTGTGTTTGGTTTGAGGCTCGTGTGAGTGTCTGATTTGAGGTGGTTAAACCAGACGCTCTCCAGGACATCTGTGGAGTTGCATACAAGAGCTGCTGTGACCAGCTGCTGTGTCTTCACAGAAACGTCCAAACATTCAGACAACTGCTGGGACGAGACCCTGTCTGTTTTCAACCTGAACATGGAACAGGGAAACCTGAACGTGTGGAACACATGGAACCAATTGGAACGTCTGACAGCACCAGCAACTCAATGTGCCAACTGCTCATTCAAAACCAGGAGCTCAAAAAGGCCGAAAGGTCGAGTCAGTGAAGAGATAACGATCATTCAGCACAGACGCGTTCATACTAGTGAGACGAGAGGCTGATTGCTGCAAAACAATGAAAGAAGTCTCAATGGCAGCGTCCAGTTTCTGTTGTCAGGGGAACGGGGACAGGTGGGACAGGTGGTGTTGTAGTGGTGAACCACACTGTGACCTAATTCGGGGGTTCTGATCTAATTAGATCCAACTTCAGCAGGGAATATTTTCTCACTCTCTTCCTCTCCTGCTGGTTCCAGGTTCCATTTCGTCGTCATGACCTGGAGCTGAGAGACAGCAACAATTTAGATGCTTCAGGTGTCTGCAGACGAGGGAGGAGGTCATCATCTCATCCCTCTGAAACGGTGTCAGAGTAACAGGCTAATGGAAGGACCCTCCTCCTCACACCTCCTTCCCTCTCCCTCCCTCTCTCCCTCTCTTCTTCACCACCAGCAGCAGCAGCGTTTCCCTGAGAGCTGATTTCCAACTTCATCACAGACACTTACTGTGTCGTCGCCACCGCCGCTGCTTCACGCGCCTGACGGGTGACAGGTGACCTCCATCACTGACAGGTGACGCTCAGAGGAGGTTCGACGTGCTGTCAGTTGGAGTAGATTTGTTTTAGCTTTAGAGTAGAAACATCTTAATGTTTCAGACATTCATGAGAAGTAGTTTTCTTCTCCAGTCATATTAATGTTGTCGTTAGATGAATGTTTTATTGCATCTTCTCATCCTGCTTCAGATGCTTTAAAGTTGTTCTTTAGTTGTTCTTTGCATGTTAAAGCTTTGTTTGAATTTGTTGCGTTTATCTTTCTTGTTCTAACTGCTTCTCCTCCTTCTTGGACTCTAATGTCAGTGATTGTCCACCTGAAGCTGCTGTGTCTTTAAAACCAGAATATCAGGATTTTATTTGTGATCTGACATCATGTGAACAAACTGTAGCTGAATGAACGCGTGAATATCATTTGTGAACTTTGATTCACAGTGAGTTTTTATGTTCAGCCGGTGGAGAACCTGAGTTTACATCTGCAGCTTAACCAGTGTCGGATTTACAACACTCGCGCACACATACACACACACACACACACACCTATCCAGCAGTGGGTCAGTGGCAGTAACCCAGATGTTTCTCTCCCTAGCAGCACTCTGCTCCTCCAGCAGGGGGCACTGCCAGCAGTGTGTCACGGTGTATCACAGATACTGTATATGTTTGTCCCCACAGCACGATGCAGCGTCTCAGGGAAGGAATTCACATCCGCACCATGAAGGCGAAGAGGAAAGTGGAGGAGATCTCCAAGGAGGACATGCAAGCATTCCTCAAGAAGAACGCCTTTGTGCTCTTCACGGTGGCTGCGGTGGTCGTCGGTGGGTGCTCGCTGCTCAGTTATTGTGTTTGTGACTCACACACACACTCACACACACTTGTGCTCTGTGTAGGAATCATTCTGGGGTTTGCGCTCCGCCCCTATAAGATGACCTATCGAGAAGTGAAGTACTTCTCATTCCCCGGCGAGCTGCTGATGAGGATGCTCCAGATGCTGGTGCTGCCGTTACTCATTTCCAGCCTCATCACGGGTACGAACACAGCACACACAAGTCTGATCGACGGTAGAACGATGAAGGTTCTGTCAGTGAGAGACGTTAAACACACTACTACTGGACAGAGCTTCAACCAATCAGAGAGCACCAGGTGATGTCATCAGAATCAGAGTTTGTTATGGAGAAGAAAGGAAGAGTCTGAAGGAGAGCTGATGAGACCATCCTCTGTACTTTGAAAGAAACTTGTTTCCTGTGGACTCCGAAGATGATTTCAACTCACAGACTCTTGTGACTGGTCCAAGTCTGTTCATAGTTAATGATCTGTGTGTGTGTGTGTTCAGGAATGGCAGCCCTGGACAGCAAAGCTTCAGGGAAAATGGGGATGAGAGCGGTGATTTACTACATGACCACGACCTTCATCGCAGTGTTCATTGGCATCATCATCGTCCTCATCATCCACCCGGGAAGAGGATCCAAAGACGAGTTTGGGAAGCAGCAGACCATCGAACAAGTCCGTCCGGCTGACGCCTTCCTGGACCTGATCAGGTATGTTCCACCGAAGGACCAGGAGGTTGGTGCGTGACTGATGTCCGCTGATGTTTCCTCACCGTTTCAGGAACATGTTTCCTCCAAACCTGGTGCAAGCGTGCACGCAGCAGGTGAGTGTGTGTGTGTGTGTGTGTGTGTGTGTGTGTGTGTGTGTGTGTGTGTGTCTCTCACCTGCTTGTTGACCAGGTTTCCCCGTCACTGCCCAGTTCAAAACCAAGTACGGGAAGCGAGTGTTCCAGGTGACGGTGACGGTGAACGACTCCCTCTACAACTCCACCAACAGCAGCCAGGAGGTGATGGAGGTCAGCCGGGAGGAGGTGATCCCTGTGCCGGGGCAGGTGAACGGGGTCAACGCCCTGGGCCTGGTGGTCTTCTCCATGTGCTTTGGGTTGATCATGGGCAACATGAAGGAGCAGGGACAGATCCTCCGAGACTTCTTCGATAGCCTCAACGAGGCCATCATGCGCCTGGTGGCCATCATCATGTGGTATGATGGAGAAGGACGCTTCCTGTCTGACTGATGTCTGATCAGTGTCTGATCATTAGCACGTTCATCACTTCACAATAACAGAATGTACCAGAGATAAAGATGCTGCATCCGTCCATCAGTGTTGTCCTGTAGAGGTGTCCGTGTCCGTTCTGGCCTTGCTGCAGCAGTGAGCCTGGTGTTCCTTCTCTCAGATGTCCCTCTCAGGTGTTCCTCCTCTCAGGTATGCTCCTGTCGGCATCTTGTTCCTGATTGCGGGCAAGATCGTGGAGATGGACGACCTGACGGCGATGGGGGGTCAGCTGGGCATGTACACCATCACTGTCATCGTGGGCTTGATGATCCACGCCATCCTCATTCTCCCCACCTTGTACTTCGTCATCACTCGTCAGAACCCCTTCATCTTCATCGCCGGGCTCCTGCAGGCTCTAGTGACGGCACTGGGAACCTCGTCCAGGTGAGTCCACCGCCGCTCAAAGAATGAAGGTTCGCCACCCCCACTGACCCTGTTCTCTCCTGGAAGCTCCGCCACGCTCCCCGTCACCTTCAAGTGTCTGGAGGAGAACAACCGGATCGACAAGCGGATCACGCGGTTCGTGCTGCCCGTGGGCGCCACCATCAACATGGATGGGACGGCTCTGTACGAGGCTCTGGCCGCCATCTTCATTGCGCAGGTCAACAACATGGAGATGAACTTTGGTCAGATCATCACCATTAGGTGAGAACGAACCCACGGATGCAGATGGTAGAACAGGAGAACGTGGTCTAAACATTTGTCCTCCGTCAGTATCACAGCAACGGCGGCGAGTATCGGAGCTGCTGGGATCCCTCAGGCCGGCCTGGTCACTATGGTGATTGTCCTCACCTCCGTCGGGCTCCCGACTGATGACATCACCCTCATCATTGCAGTCGACTGGTTCCTGTGAGTTGTGGAAGCAGGAATGTTCCGTAGTCCCAGAGCTTCTACAACCGCCTAGTGACACACTTTCCTCTGCTCCCTGGAGCCTCGTTCCACATCTTCACTCTTCTATTCAATATTTTCTGCCGTGAGTTTTAACATAGAAACATAATTAGGTTTCTCAAATTAATCGTTTCAATTAGAATCCCCTCCCAAAAATGACTCCACTAACTGGGGTAATAAGACGGAAAGAAGTCTGTCCATCCTGGAAGTAGGATGGTCGGACGACGTGTCCTCCAGCTGAGAGCAATACGTAGGCTGTGCAATACGGGTGGCATAACGTATGTGTGTTGACGAGTAGTGTAACATACGTGTGGCGTAATGTAGGCGTGGCGTAACGTACAAGTGGTGTAACAAAAGCATGCCGGAACGTACACATGGCGCAACGTACAGGTGTGGTGCAGCACACGCGTGATGTGGCGTACTTGTGTTGTAACGCGTGGTGTAACGTATGCGTGGTGGGATGGACATGTGTAACATATGCATGGTATAGTGTACACGGGGTGTGACATACGTGTGGCGTAGCATATGCATGGTGTGGCGGTTCCATGGCATAACGTATGTGCAGCGTAACTTACAAATGGTGTTACGTACGGGTGGAGTACCGGTTTTGCCGCAGCGGTTTGAGTCCATATTGGCTATGGATGAAGTGAAACAGACGATGTCAGCTCGATGTCCCATGATGCTCCTTCAAAGATGGCCACTGTCCGCTCACACATGGACATATGTGTGAAATGAAGACGTCAGGAAGCTTCCATGTTCTCAGAGCAGCTGTTCGTCTGACCTTTGACCTCTGTCTACTCCAGCGACCGTCTGCGCACCATGACTAATGTGCTGGGGGACTCGATCGGCGCCGGAATTGTGGAGTTCCTGTCTCGACACGAACTGCGCAGCAAAGACGTGGAGATGGGAAACTCTGTGCTGGAGGAGAAGGAGCGGAAGAAGCCATACAAGTTGATCTCACAGGACAGTGACTTCGACAACGGCAAACGTGGCCACAGCGAGTCGAGCATGTAATGAAAGCACCAGCGTCCATCCACCGAGCACTTCCTGTCATCACCCGTTGACATTCCTTCTCTGTGTGTCAGAGTGCTGGTGAATTCCTCACATTCCTCTTTGATCCAAAACGACGACATGCTTTAATCTGTCGTTGGTCTGAAATAGATCTGATAGTTTGTTTGTAGGTTTAGAACTGGAACTTCTTTGTGTTGGGATGACGTGGAGGCAGGTTTGTGTTTAATGTAAGAATTAAGCCCAAAAATCACAGACGTCACCGTTCTGTGTGTTAACATGGAAACAATTTAAGACACTTTGACCGTTTTATAACCCAGGATGTGATGAATTAATCTGAATCACACAATGACATTTGTAAACAGGTCGACAGTAGCTGATGAGTGTTGTGAACATTATTCCAGTATGTGCTGGATATTTTAGATATTTTCAGATTTCTAGCTCAAACATGTGGACGTTGACCTGCTGGTTGTTTGTATGTTGAATAAATGTTTAAGTCTCTGAGGGTGTGAAGCTGATTTCAGACTGAAAACAGAACACTGATATACACTAATATCATCTAATATAATTCATCATCTCCCATTGCTCCGGTTACGGATCGCGGTTGTGTTGAAGCCGATTCCAGCTGTCAACGGGTGAACGTCTGAGTACACGAGTCATCAGCTCATCCGGACAACATGAAGACAACCATTCAAACTCACATTCACACCTACGGAGAATTTAGAGGAGCCTGTTCACCTCAGCATGCTGTTGGAGGTGGGAGGAACCCGGAGAGGACGTGGACCACGACATAAGTGGCCATATACCGTATATTATATTATGTTCCCGATGTGGCCACACACACGTGGAGGCGCTATCGTCCAGTCACGTCGCCTCGTGAACTTGTCCTCACTGAGGCTGCGCGGCCGTTCGAAGAACCGCAAAAATGTTATGGTGAAAACTAAATTTAATTTAATTTTATTATATGTTGTTCTACCAGTGCATGGATCGGTAGTCGGGATGTCACACCGGAAACACGCGCTCGTCGAAGGTGTTCACAGATGAGGGGTGATGCTAACAGGCTAACGCTAGCTGTTCGGGGAAAAAAAAACTTTAGAGCGTTCCGAGGAATGGAAGACGTAAAATCGGCTCGAGTGAGTCATACACAGTCCGGTTGTGCCCCCCCACCCCCAGTCAGAGGTCATGAACCGGATCCAACCGGCTCTGAAGCCCGGGAAAGAACAGAAACTACAAAAATGAAGGTGAGAGAATCGACGCTTCACATGAACAAACTGTCATTCGTTTAAATGAAAACGTTAACTGGACTCTAGTCACGTGCAGGAGCAACAGATTCACACGTTCATGTCAAAGAAAGTGATGAGACAAATTGTTTCAGTTTTACACAGGTCAGTGGGTTGATGGTCACAAGTGATTGTTTGCACAGGAGACATTTATATCTGGAATAAAATAAATATGAAACAAATCCTCCAGTAGTCCTCAGACTTTAGCACGTGATTCAGTGTAAGTTCTCATTCACTGAGTCCACGTCCACGTGGAGACGGAACCGGAGCGGTTACAAAACCGTCGTCTGTCCACACAGAATCGTCTCCTCTCGTCTCTTGCGTGGGTCCACACAAAGGTAGTGAATCCACCGTAGTATGTCCTGCAGGCCTGTAGGTGGCGCCGTAACACTGCCACAAAAATGCACCATTACAGAGAAGAAGACATGGAGCGTGTGATGGAAACAAACACAGGAAGATGAAGATGGAAGAGAATGTGAATGGAACAGAAAGGAGACAACAAGGGGAGCCGCCATTGTTGTTGTTGCTAGCCTGTTAGCATGCGGGCTGAGGAGCGGTGGAACTATGACATTATTGGCTCAGGAAAGATGCATATAGGTTGGACACACGCAGGATAAACAGTGTTGTCTTCACTGGTTTCCACAATGATTGTATTCAGGCTCCAGAATGACCAAAGTTCCAGACAATTGAAAACTGCACTGATTCACCTGAACTCGTCTAATTGTCTCCATTGTCTCTGATCGATCACATCAGGAATCAGTGAGCGATGTCGTAATAATACTCCCGTAACCGTGGTTCTACAACAGCGAATCCAGGTCGTTCCTCCAGCCTGTGAGAACAAGAGACCAGATATTCAGATAGTCAACATGCTTGCCGGGGTGGGGGTGACGTCACCCACCTGTAGGACCAGCAGGTGTTCATCAGGCTGTAGATCTCAGGGGGACAGTTCATCGGTGCATCCAACCTTTTGCCGCTCTCGATCATCAGCATGACGTCGTTTCCTTTCATCCCCTATGAAGAGTTCATGTGTTAGTTATTGTGGTGTGGTGAATGGGTGAATCTGTCTTTTGGCCACTTGTGGATGTGGTGTGGACCACAGAGTCCATCATGTTTCTGTTCCAGCTGATGACTGAAGTGTTGTCCTGTGAATGAGTGAGTGAAGCTCACATGTTCACTCCAGCAACTGATGTGTGACACCATGAACCGATGATGATGTGGATGGGGGACTGAGACTGATCTGACCTTGTAGGGCTTCTGTCCGTAGGAGAAGGCCTCCCACATAAACACACCAAAGCTCCACACGTCGCTCTTTGAGGAGAATTTGAAGTAGTTGATGCACTCTGGCGCGTACCATTTCACCGGCCACTTCCCGTGACCCTTTGCCTGGAACAAGGCACATTCACGGACTAGTTAACCCTCTGACGCCGCCAGCTACCGGTCATGCTAGCAAACCGTACCGTACCTCGCAAAGAGTACCATAATTACAAGACTATTTGTGCTATCGGAAAACGTCAACTGGTTCCTGAAAGCTGAAAGTTTCACTTCACAGCCAAGTTGCTGTCGTTACTGTGATGACATCAACAGAGCGAATGGGATTACTGTAATGACAGGTTCTGTCGACTGTTTTCTCCTTCTCCACATTGTTTTCTGCAAATAGTCGTGCAATTACGGTATGTTAAGTATGCTAGCGCCAATGTAGCGCCAGAGACACTGTCAGTGTTGCTGTACGTTCATGAGATGTACAATAAAACCAGTCCTCGTCATCCTTCCCTTCTTCTCATGACAACAATCGACATGTTTGCCAGTGTGAGGCTGAATCACTCTGACGTATGTGTGTGTGTCTGTGAGTGTGTGAGACCTTGTAGTAGCTCTGGTCCTCTCCGATGGCCTTGGACAGACCAAAGTCGCTAATCTTGGCGTAGTGCTGCGTCACCAGCAGCACGTTCCTGGCAGCCAGGTCCCGGTGGACGAAGTTGTTCTCCTCCAGGTACTTCATGCCCATGGAGACCTGGTGCACCAGCTCAGTAATGTTCTTCATGGTGGTGTTCCTGCGGTGGATCGGTCAGGTGACCCCGGTGGACAGTGGCGGTTTGTGCATGAGGCGGCGACTCATACCTGTGTCTCTGCAGGAACTTGTGGAGCGGTCCGAGCTCGGCCAGCTCCATCACCAGCATCAGACTGTCGGCCTCACAGATCCCGATCATGCGTACGATGTATGGGTTGTCCAGCTGCTGCATCACGTTGGCCTCCCTCAGCATCTCCTCCCGCACCGACGGGTTTTCGTCATCGTTCTTCAGGATTTTCACAGCAACGGGTTTCTCCGTCCTGACAGACACAGGCGCGCTGTTACCTTTGCCGACCTGTGGACCAGCGTAACACGCTGGTGTCACATGACTTTTCTCTCCTACTTCTTCATCTTGTAGAATCCCTTTATCACTGTTCCAAAGTTCCCAGAGCCCAGTTCTCCGTCCTCCAGGATCAGCTGGCTCAGATCCACTGTGGAGGTTCTCAGCTCATCTGGGTCTGCGTACGGACTCTCATACACCTCCGTGTCCATCGGTAGGGCCTCTGAGGGTGGGGCAGTATCAGTAGAACCACAGACGGAACCACAGATGGAACCACAGACGGTACCTGGACCCACTGGCTGGTTGTTTTGCCCCCGCGACTCGTACGGGTTCACATTTTCTCTTGTTGTGTTCAAAGACCCGTGTCTCTGTGGGTTTGATCACATTGGACAAAGTTCAGGAGAAGTTGTGTGAGTAGTTCTGATTGAGTGTTCTGTGATGATTCAGTGTGTTGTCGTCACATGGAATCCAAATTCCAGAGACACGTCCCTGTTCTGAGGGAACCCAATGTGTTTGGAACGGGATGAAAGAATAAATGTTTGACGTGTCACTGTAACTCTTCTGGGTGTGTGTGTGTGTGTGTGTGTGTGTGTGTGTCTGTCTGTGAGAGAGAGAGGGAGATGCTCAACGAAAAAAAGGGTTTGAAGCGGAATTCATGCCTCTTGAATTCAGATTATTCTGAGGTGTGTTTGTGAGATGCTGATGGGAGGGGGGGTAGGGGTAACAGGAAGTGGTTGGAGCACCTTCAGTCGAACAGGTAGTTGAACTGTTTTGATTCTGGCAAGAATTCCACCTGCTGCAGTTTGCTGCAAAGCAAATCAGAGAATAGTGTGTCAGTGTTAGTGTGAGGATTAGGGTTTTACCCTACCCTACCTTACCCTAACACACACACACACACACACACACTCAGCACCTACAAGAACAGATCCCAGAGTAGGGGCGGTCTGCAGCGGTCGTCCAATCAGTGCTGCGATCAGAAGAAAACATTGAATGAAAGTGGTGCGAATGAGGAGTTGCGCTCTGATTGGCTGTGTGAGTTTCACCTGTGTCTCCATCGGGTCGTGGACAGGGTTCTGTCAGCACCCCCAGCAGCCCGTCGGGTTTGTAGGAGTAGTGCTCCACCAGCTGGACACACAGCATTAACACAATGGTCCGTGGGTTAACCCAATTCACACCGAATGCGTCTGCGGTCAGTCTCCGATCCGACACGGCACCGGACGTGATACGTTTCCACTCTAGTCAATGTGTCAACCCCCACTGACTGCGCTGTGTTGCGTCTCTGCTCCGTCCCAGCTCTGTCAGTCCGGAGCGCTGCGTCGAAGACACGCAGTGCTTCTATTTTTGCCGGATGCCGGAAGAAAGATGCAGCTATTTCGCACAGAATCCATCGAGTGGGGCAAGAAAATCAACACAGAAACAGAAGAAAACATCCGGTTACTTTTCAGAATAAAACGCTCGATGTTGATGCCAGATCAGATTTCACACTATTACATAAGTACTTTCAACACAGTACATTTATTAAGTGTATTTATTCACTAACAAGCTACGTGCCCATGGTAAAAGCACAAAACACCGGAAAAGAAGTCAAACACAAGCAAGTCCGCCTGTCCTCTGCTGCTCCACCTGGAGACACTTCTGTTTCTTCCTGGATTTATGGCACATACATGTAGTTCCGCGCGATTGTACGTGTTATCACCGTGGGAACTTGTCCGTCTCATGACTGACGCAGCTGCGTCGCACTGGAAACGCATCCGGTGAGGGTTGACGGAGCGCGGCTGACGGAGCAAAGACTGATCGGAGACGCAACACAGACGCAGACGGTGTAAAGCCGGGGTTAATGTGTTTTGTCCGCATTCACACGCAGACACATTCACTCAGTGGGTCCCAGCGTGAGCACATGTACGCCACCTGCCACAGTGTGTCGAAGGTCTTCCCGTCTGGGATTGACAGTTTTCCCTGGCTGTTCTTGTCGATCCGATAGTGCATCACCTGACCCTCGTGCAGCAAACACAGAGCGTAGGACTCGCTCACGTCCCTCTGACGGATCCTACAGGAGACAGAACGGTCCAGTCAGCTGACTGGATTTACCTCACACTGTTAGACATAGGAACGCACTTATGAACGGGTGAGAATCAGTTTGCTGATTGAGGTGAACGGAGCAGACACACTGTTCTACTTCTCTTCCTCCCCAAACATGGTGAGAAGAGGAAGTCCTGACGCAGCGGAAGCCACTGCGTGTGTGTATGTGTGTGTGGCTGCACAGAATGTCTCACACACACACACACTCGTCGGGTCCACTCACAGGAACTTCCCGTTGGTGCGGGAGCCGTTCTGGAGCCGTGGCTCCGATTCCTCTCGTGGGATTTCTCCGTGGAACCAGGGCATCTTCTCATGTGCCGTCGTAGCGATGAGCTTCTCCAGCTGAGGCCTCTGGCTAATGATGGCCTGTTCCAGAGCCGCCCCCTTTGTTCGCACGCACACACGCACACACACACACACACACACACGCTCATGAACATGGTGAGCCTCTTCAGATTATTATTGAGAAACCATACACAGTGGACGTGTAGAAGACACGGCTTTGGGTCTGAGGCTCACCTGCAGGTTCCAGGTCTGCCTGACGTACTCCCGGATCATGTTTTCCTTCATGTCCTCGAAGGGCCCGACCTTTGGCTGCATGTTCTTGGGCCGGTTAGCGGGTTTCTTGAGCAGACACACCAGCCCGTCTGCCTCCTGGGAGTGGTAGTCGATGACGCCGGCGGGGCTGCGGTGACTTTTGCCGCCGGTGATGGCGTATGTGTCACCGGGCTCCCGTTCGATGGTGTAGTGATGGCAGCGGCCCAAGTGCGACACCGACAGCGCAAAGCCCCCCAGGTAGTTGCGGCTCTGGCGCAGCAGGTAGGAGCCGCTCCCCATGCCAGCCTGCCGCAGGTAGTCCTCAGCCTCCTCGCGCGTGATGTTACCGTAGAAGAAGGGTAGCGCGTTCACCTTGTCCCCCATGTTGCCGTCTCACCTGAGGAGCTCAGCTGCTGCAGTGACACACCGAATACAACATATTCATCAGCTGATGTTTAGTAGTCACAAATATCAGCTCACACATTCGTTGCACACACACAAACCATCATACTTGGTTCCTGAACGTGGGGGGAACCGTGTCTATTCTGGTGTCATTGTGAAATAACAGTGTTTCTCTGAACTCAGTCCTAAGTTCAGAGAAACACTGAGTCCCACAGAGAAACTCAGTCAAGTGTCCCCTGGGAGGGTCCGCGTCAAAGTGAAAAATTGCACAACTGTTGCCCGTTAGAAACGGGAAGTGAAAACTGTCTCTGTTCTTAAAAATATGTTGATGTTTTCTTGTTTGTTTGTTTTTTTTCTCAAAGGAAACATAAAACAGATACTTGCATGTAAATAGTGAAATTTGAGGGAGGTTGGAATTAAATAAAATTAAATCTTGAAGCATTAATTAATTAATGTCCATGTTTTAAAGACAAATGAATTCGACCAATGACGAAACTTCTGCTCGTTAACTGCATGATAATAGCAGTAGTAGTAGTAACAATAAGTATCCATTTATATAGTGCTTTTCTTAAACTCAGTCGCTTTACAAAGCATATATTACAATAGAAATATAACAGTTAAGTTAAACTGCCTTCTGTCATTTAATTGAATACATTTAATTTCTAATTTAAATTTCATATAATTTAAATTATTGATGGTGTCAGCGTCTGAAGATCAGTTTGTTTCATTAAACATTTTTCCAGGTTGAATTCATCTCTTCACGGCGAGGCTACAAATGATCATAAAACATTTGACTGCGTAAGAAAATGCCCTGAAGGTAAAAAGAGTTAAACCCACGCAATGAATTACGAATTCCCTTCTGCTCGTCGTCCTCTGGTGTTGTGTTGCTCCTCTGACTTGTTCAGCGCCGGCCGCCTGCACATGTAAGCAGATGTTTGTCGGACGTGAGCAGTGAAACGAAGAGACAGTCGCTGCGTCTCCACGTGTACTTTGGGTGATCTGATCTGACAGTTTCCTGATTTCAAACATTTAACTTCCCTTTTTCCTCAGAAGAACTGACCAGATGCCGTCTGACGCAGCATCAACACGGCCAAGACACTTTTGTTCGACCGCTTTGTGAGATACTTCTACTGTAAATATATCTGTATCTATAGGCCTGCAGCAACATTCCACAGGGAATATTTATTATTTCTGTTTATGGATGTAGATTTATGACACGTTTATAACTGTAGTATTGGTACAGTGAACTATACAGAACAGTTTCCTGTGTATCATTGTCAATTTACATTATTAAATTCCTTCTTATGTGAAGTGTGTGTTTGGTCCATTCAAACACACGCACACACAGAGTATTTGAGCATTAAATAGATGCAGATGATTTTTGTACATTCATCCCATTACATTCACATTGTGAAATTCTCTTGGAATAGAATAAAGTACATAGATTACACTAACATTTGTGATATAATTTCACGTGGTAATAAACATTTTAGAAATTATTCAATTCATCAATTCATGTTTAGCTTTTTGAGTTAAGTGTGTTAATTCTACACAACTGTCATTTGTTGCTCTGATCTTGTCATTGAAGGATAAACCAACTGAACTTACTGGATTTATGTTGTATAATTTGCATCCTGAAGTTCGAATTGTGTGTGTTTGTGTTGGGTGTTGGGTGAGGGGGGTGTTGGTGCATGAAGCAGGAAGAGTCCATCAGTCAAGTGTAGCGACCAGAAACTCAGGAAGTGGCTGCTGGTTGAAGCAGGAAGAGTCAGTCAGTCTCACACACACTCTACATGTACTTTTACTTCTGTCTGCCGTGGTGGGACAGTCAGCGAATGTGGTTCAGGGTTTCAAGTATAGAGTATATTCAAGCACTGAGGTGGCACCCCCTGCTGGCTGAAGCAGGCTGCTTCATTCTAGGTCAGGTGTCAGTGGTTACTCAGGTGGTAACAGGAGACTCTGGGAGTGTTTCTTGTCTGGTCACGACAGAAAAAAGAAGTGACAGTTTGAGGATGTCCTCAGTTCTTTGGCAGCAGTTATGGACATGTTCAGTTGAGGTGTTTCCGTTGCCCCCACACACACACATACGCACGCCTGCTCACTTCTTCTGAACCTCTGAGATAAGATCAACGCTCCATGACACTGGCAGCCTGAACGGTTTTGTTTCATCTTGTGGATCAGTCATATGAGACATCAGTGAATTGACAGCATCAGTAATCTGTTCTGATTGGACGGCTGGAGGCTGGAGGTGTGACCTCTGGACACAGGTCAGAGAAGGTCTGGACCACGAGAGGGCTGCACACACACAGTTGCTCTGCACACTGAGGAACATGCAGGAAAGTGAACATCTGCCTCTCGCCAGGAGAAAGAGAGAGGAGCTCACGGGGGAGTAGAGGGAGGAGCACAGTCGGGAGCAGGATGTTCTCTGCTGCCTCCTCATTTTCATAGATCAGTGCTGTACAAGGACACAAGTACCAGCTCCTGCTCCTCTACCTGGGCCTCCTCCTCCTTAACCTCCTTCAGCTCCTCCTCCTCCTCCTGAACCACATCCTCCCTCTCAGCTGCAGCCGGTGGATGACTGACCTCTGCTGGACGTGTGTGTGTGTGTGTGTGTGTGTGTGTGTGTGTGTGTGTGTGTGTGTGTGTGTGTGTGTGTGTGTGTGTGTG
>CAAKHB010000872.1:54153-69153 GCA_901007665.1 Aeoliscus strigatus
GTCCCGTTCGTCCCGGTCCAGTGATGTACGGTGGAAGCTGCAGCATGGGTACTTCCGGTCCGCAGCCTCCGGATCCCTGATCACTTCCGATTGGTCCGCGAGCATGTCGGGCCGACCCATGGTGGAACAGGCACACGCTGTCGGTTGATTTCCGGTTTGTACGTTTGGAATTCACGTTTTAACTGAAGTTTATATCTCCTGAGATCGATCACTGCAGACCGGTCCGTGAACGCCTCAACGGTCCCTGAACAAACAGCAGGAACATTCATAATCTCCCGTTGCTCCGGTTACGGGTCGCGGTTGTGCTGGAGCCGATCCCAGCTGTCAACGGGTGAACGTCAGGGTACATCCTGGACGGGTCACCAGCCCATCAGGGCCACACGAAGTACAGACAACCATTGACACTCACATTCACACCTACGGGTGATTTAACCTCAGCATGCTTTTGGAGATGGGAGGAAGCCAGAAAACCCACAAAGACGCGGGGAAAGCATGGAAACTTAACATAGAAAGATCCCGGGACAGGAAGCGAACCAAGCATGAAGTAATAATTCAACGTAGTTAGACGCGTCAGAGCAGCAGGTGACGAGTACGAAAACAAAATGATGCAACATAAATATGATAAATAGATGAAAATGTATATTCTGTTTATAATGATCATATTGAAACTTCATAGTAATATTGTGGCTGTTTATAATCAGTCTGTTTTATTGCCAAATACGGACATAACAAGAATTTGTCTTGGTGTAAGGTGCGAGATGTTTAACACAGAATAAAAGTATTAAATGATCAACTTTGAGGTATTAACATTGCACACTGTAATAAAATACTAATTATACATATTATACATATATTATTATTAATAATAATATTAATAATAATACGCATGGTTGTGTTGTTATTAATAATATGACTATTATAATGATACAATATAATAATTAATATCATTATTATTACGCACACATGGAATTCAAGGTGGTGTGGCTCCTAACAGGAAATCCACCTGAGCTCTGTTTTTGGCGCAGAAACAGACACTGATGTTTGTAGAGCTGTGTTCAGACGTCAGACGTTTGCACCTGGTGACTTCTCTTTTAATCACTGATGGTGCTGGAGGACATAAGTTCTTCGTCGGACTTGTGTTCTGTTTGGACCTGAGTTGTTCGGCGGCGAAGCGTTGCCGTGACGTCACAGTCCGGGGTTTCCTGGAGAAGTGAACCCTACGGCGTCATGGCGGAGGCCGGTTGTTGGAAGACACCAGAGTGGAATGCCAGCTTTCTACAACCGCAGTCCACCGACGACCTATAGACTTTGGACAAATCTCAGCAGAGCGGGAACTCACCTGATTTATCCGGGAGGAGCGGGAAAGCAGCGGGCGCGGAGCTGCGTTCTTCCCGGCTGCTCTCCCGAACAGGGAGAAAGCTAGCGAGCTAACGTTAGCTAGCGTTAGCCGCCAGTGGCTAGTAGCCGACTAACTGTGAAATAAAAGAGAAAGGAGCCGTGGACCGGGGAGGCGGACTCTGACAACAGTTTCATCTGAGTTTACAAGGTAACGACGTAACAGCTTGAAACGTGCTGGGTGGCGTCACTTATCCACTGGTTTGTTGGAAAGTGAGCTGACTGTTGATGTGTTAAAAGCCGCGAGAAGTGAGCGGCGAATGAAAACAAGATGGAAGAGTTGGGTTAGCTCATTTGTGTTGTGGTTTTAATAATGAATGTTAAGTCCGTTGCGTTCAGTGTCGTGGTCCGACGCTTGTGTCCGTCAGATAATGTACATTTATTCAATGTAGATTTCTTGCCGGGTTTCTCTGTCGACCAGGAAACAAATCCCCCCGCGGTGTCCCACTGAGAGCTAGCTTAAACTTTTGTCATCTTGTTAGCCTCCGCGCTAGCCGCGTGCCTCGCTACGTAGGCTTACGCCACTTTCCTTGACAACCTGAGAAAACGCTGGATCAGCGTCAGCCGCAGCTCGTGTTTATCGAGCTCACGTTAACGTAACGTTGAAAGTGGCTCGACGTTTACAACCCAACCACACTCCTCGTAACACACGCATGTTGCTTCAGATCCGAACTGTGGGTTTGTATTGTTTTATGGGCGCTGAATGTTCATCCAGCAAATCACAACACCAGCGACTAGGATAACACACAGAGCTAGCAAACAGCTAATGGTTGGAGCTCCAGTGAGCTCAGGGCGACCGCAGCTGCAGCCTTCGTGAATTTGTTGATAGTCAGTGAATCGCGGCTGATGTGGTGCATTATTGGGTGTGAGTGGCGCGCCGGCGCTGTGTGCCCACTTCCCGGTGGTCTCACCCCGCCAACAGCCGCTGTTAGCCGACGGCTGCTAGCTGCTCATCTAGCGCCTGTGTGCGGCTGTAGGTAGCATCCGGAGCTAACCTGTGTCTGACACCGGACAGGTGACACCAGCCGCCGGGGCTTCGTCGGCTTAAACGAGCTGCTGCGTGTTTTGAGCTTTGTGTCAGGGTGGAAACCCGCCGGCGCCGCTGAGGCCCGACAGGCCCCGGCAGCAGCTACCGACAGGAGCCGCGGTCTGAGCCGCTAGTAGCGGCGTTAACGTTACCAATGAAGCCTATATTGTCTGCTCACGCATCTGTCCCTTGGAGTGACTATAAAAAAGAAAAAAAGCGTAGATGAGTTTACATTTTTCTGCTGGTGGATGTGTCGTGACAACTTGTTGAAGGCTCCACCGGTAACAGGTGAGAAACACCTGAACTCTGCTGTAGCTCAGTTTGAGTTCAGCTGTAGTTCGTTGTTCTTGCAGTGAGGGCCAGACAATCAGATAGAGGTCAATTCCTGTTCCTCATCATGAGTTTGTTGTTTTGCAGTTGGACATCAGCGTCTGCCTGGGGAAGCCTCCAACTGGAGTTAAGGATGGCCGGGCGAAGTGAGGATGAAAGTGTAAGCAACAGCAGTGGAGAATCAAGGTAAATCAACTATTCTGTGGCTGGTAACAATATAATGCTGCCTGTTTATTTAGATTCCAGGAACGTTGGCTTAACATACTCTGCTGCATCCAGAGCTAAGCACCACAGATAAAGACACATTTAAACACCATCACATTTGTACTGATGGTCATGGATGAAAACACCTTTATACTAAGTTAATTGTGCTGGTTTGTTGAGCACTAACATGATTCGTTTGTTTTCTCTCAAACGTGTCAGTAACTCTGATGATGAATCTGGTTCTGGATCGGGATCAGCGTCTGGCTCCGGCTCAGGTTCCAGCTCTAGCTCCTCCAGCAGTAGCAGCCAGTCGGGGAGCAGTGACTCAGGAAGCGGCTCAGACTCTGGCAGCCAGTCGGATTCAGACACAGAGAAATCCAAGCAGAAGATTGAGCCGCCAAACAAGTCCAATATTGATGGAGCTGAGGTGCATTGATTGATGTGATTTGTTTACTCGTCTGGTTGAGAAAAGGGATTGTGTGATGTAAATGAGCATTTTATTCCTTTTCATAACAATGATGTGCTTTCACAGTTCGACCAGTGGTTCAGTTTCAGATGTCTGTTATTCTGACTCATTAACAACTCAATTAGAGCACAAAACTTCCTGTCACACATGTGCACTATGCTCATATTCCACGATTCTGTCTAATTCCAGTTCTGGAAGTCCAACCCGAGTATCCTGGCTGTGCAGAGGTCGGCGATGCTCCGGAAGCAGCAGCTCCAGCAGCAGCAGCAACAGCAGAGACAGAGCTCCAGTGGATCTGATGAGGTTTGTTCCAGTGACTGTCAGCATCTGTGCAGTTAGCAGATTCCTCATCAACACGCTTGATGCTGATGAGGAACTCTTACAGGATTCGTCAAGCAGCGATGAATCAGATTCTTCAAGTGGATCCAAAAGGAGGAGGAATTCGGGCTCATCTGACTCTGGGTCGGGCTCTGGCTCTGGGAGCGGTTCTGGATCTGACTCGTCAGCAGAGAACAACAGCGATGAAACAGCGTCAGACTATGAGCCGAGTCACAAAATCAAAAGCAAAAAGCCTCCAAACAAGTAAGCTGGTAGTTGATGCTCAAGCAGAGGCATGGTCCTGACCTTTGACCTCACTTCTTCACCTCTGTTCATTTGACAGGATGAATTTTCGGAACGGCAAGAAGAGCAGCACACAGAGGAAAAAAGCACAGAAGGGTTCGTCCTCCGAGGATGATGATGATGATAACTACAAGAAGTCAAGTTCGGCTGGGCCACGGCGGCAGGCCACCGTCAACATCAGCTACAAGGAGGACGAGGAGTTGAAAACAGACTCAGACGACCTGGTGGAAGTTCTCGGTGAAGATGTGCCGCAGCCAGAGGAAGATGAGTTTGAAACACTGGAGAGAGTGATGGACACCAGGATTGGACGGAAAAGAGGTTGATGCTCATATTCTGATGGAAGCACAGAGACCATGAGCTGGTTCATTGAGGAAACAAAGTCACAGCTTTCTTTTCTGGTCTTCTCGAACAGCGACTGGAAGCGTGACCACTGTTTACGCCGTAGAAGCTGACGGGGACCCCAACACCAACTTCAACCCACACAAAGAGGCAGGTGACATCCAGTACTTGATCAAGTGGAAGAACTGGGCCCATATCCACAACACCTGGGAGACCGAAGACACGCTCAAGTTACAGAACGTCAAGGGAATGAAGAAACTGGACAACTTCAAGAAGAAGGAGCAGGAGAAGAAGAAATGGTAAGACATGCCAATCGGAGCATGCCAGTCAGAGGAAAGTTACTTACCTGGCTGTTCTTACTCTGCAGGTTGAAATCGGCGTCACCAGAGGACATTGAGTACTTCAACTGCCAGGAGGAACTCATTGACGATCTGCACTCCCAGTACCAACTGGTGGAGAGAATCATCGGTGAGTGTTTCTCCTCGTCTGCGACACTCTGACGCCAGCAGGTGTATTGATGGAACCCTTCTCTTTTCGTCTCTGCTCAGGTCACTCGAATCAGAAGTCAGCGGCCGGTTACCCGGACTACCTGTGCAAGTGGCAGGGACTGCCATACTCTGAGTGCAGCTGGGAGGACGGAGCTCTGATCGCCAAGAAGTTCCAGAAACGCATCGACGACTACATGAGCAGGAACCAATCCAAGACCATTCCGTTCAGAGACTGCAAGGTGACTCCCTGCCACTGGATGTCTCAGCTGGCAGCCTGCTATCAGTGCTCCTGACCTCTGACCTCCACTCTGACCCCTACAGGTGCTGAAGCAGAGACCCAGGTTTGTACCGATGAAGAAGCAGCCGGTTTACATCGGGGGTGATGGCCTGGAGCTGCGAGACTACCAGCTGGACAGTTTGAACTGGATGGCCCACTCCTGGTGCAAGTACGGCTTCTGCTTCTCTGTTACTGAGCTCAGCACACTGTGTTTCATGATTCAACTTCAGTCTGTCGAAATACATATTGGTAGAAAGATGTGAATGAAATGTGCAGCCCAACTCCACAGACCTGAACCTGTCGTCTCTGTGGTTCTTAGAGGAAACAGCTGCATCCTGGCTGACGAAATGGGTCTGGGGAAGACCATCCAGACCATCGGCTTCCTCAACTACCTGTTCAACGAGCATCAGCTATACGGGCCCTTCCTGTTGGTCGTCCCTCTATCCACCTTGACCTCATGGCAGAGAGAAATCCAGCTGTGGGCCCCTCAGATGAATATTGTGGTCTACCTGGGAGACATTAGCAGCAGGAACATGGTACGCTCTCACTGCACCCACTGGTGGCTGCGCATCAACATCCACATGACATGCATCCACAAAGAGGGACTGGAAGTACAAACTGCTCTGAGTGTCTGAAAACATCAGATCCTTTGACGCTGAACTACACATTCATACGCAGTGATTCTGATGTGAAGTTCTCTCCATCACTCCCGTTTCCTGTCACTCCTCCCCCTATGGTGGTGTGCTGTCATGTGACTGTTGTTTCCCTGACACAGATCAGGACCCACGAGTGGATGCATGTCCACAACAAGAGGCTGAAGTTCAACATCCTCCTGACGACGTATGAAATTCTTCTCAAAGACAAGGTGAGCAGCCGCCATGTCAATGGGCTGCGCTCTGCAACAATGTGATGTGAGCGTGCGTGAACAAATGTGCGTCTTTCAGTCTTTTCTGGGCAACGTGAACTGGGCCTTCATTGGTGTGGACGAGGCCCACCGACTGAAGAACGATGACTCCCTCCTCTACAAGACCATGATTGACTTCAAGTCCAATCACAGGCTCCTGATAACAGGAACTCCACTCCAAAACTCCCTGAAGGAACTCTGGTCCTTGCTGCACTTCATCATGCCAGAGAAGTAGGTCTCCTCGGCGTCAAGTCAGACCTGCTGTCACACGTTTCTCCTGCTGCAGGGGTCAGACAGACAACACGGAACAGATCAGTCTCGTAAACCCGACGTGTTTCCCCACATTTAGATTGTTACTCAGGTTGTTTCAGGAGATAAACGTGTTTATGGATGATAATGGATGTGAGTTATTACCGTAATGAAAGAAACATGGGTGTGAAGTGCAACTTCCCATCTTTCAGGAAGTGATCGATGTTTTCTGATCACACGAATAGTTGCGTAATTACGGTACTCCAACATATTCTATACTAACATGAGATACTTCCCGCCAAGGAAGAAAAACTATTTACAATCAGCATGTTTTGCTCTGAAGGCGGTTAGTTTATTGTTTGTGGTCTTGTGCGTGAAGGTTCCACTCGTGGGAGCTGTTTGAGGAGGAACACGGAAAAGGACGAGACTCTGGCTACACCAGTCTGCACAAAGAGCTGGAACCTTTTCTCCTGCGCAGAGTCAAGAAGGATGTGGAAAAATCGCTTCCTGCCAAAGTGGAGCAGATCCTCAGAGTGGAGATGAGCGCCATCCAGAAACAGTATTACAAGTAAGATGAGTGTTCCTGATGTTCTCCATGGCAACCACATTGAGTCTCTCTGTATCCTGTGAAATATGTGGAGTCGGTCATCATGGTGGAGGATGTTAATGTGTGTGTGCTCGCTCAGATGGATCCTGACTAGGAACTACAAAGCGCTGAGCAAAGGAACCAAAGGCAGCACGTCGGGTTTCCTGAACATCATGATGGAGCTGAAGAAGTGCTGTAACCACTGTTACCTGATCAAACCCCCCGAGGACAACGAGTTCCTCAACAGAGCCGAAGCCCTTCAGGTGTGTTTGCATAGTCACACTCCTCACTTCTTTACACAGGACACAAGTATGACTGCACAGTTTCCTCCTGGAGCCACCTCGGACCTCTAGGCACCATCGATAGTTACATACTGCAGCAGCAGATAGCAGACACTCACTGGACGTCAGCACGTAGAGGAACGAGTGAAGAAGCTTTGCTCTGACTCAGTCACAGCTTTGTCTCCTGAGACACAGTGGACTGACACACACACACACACACACACTCACGTGAAGATAACGGCAGCCTGTTTCCTCCTGACAGCACCTTATCCGCAGCAGTGGGAAGCTGGTTCTGTTGGACAAACTGCTGGTGCGGTTGAAAGAACGAGGCCACCGAGTTCTCATCTTCTCCCAGATGGTCCGGATGCTGGACATCCTGGCTGAGTACCTGAGGAGCCGACAATTTCTCTTCCAGGTGAGCTGGTGACAGATGGGTGACGTTCACCCATTCACCACAGACCTCTCACTGTGAATTGCTTTGACTCCTCCAGCGATTAGACGGATCCATCAAAGGTGAGATGAGGAAGCAGGCACTGGATCATTTCAACGCTGACGGCTCTGAGGTAATCTGCAGGCACCCTGCCTCGTCTGCACAACCTTCCCTCCTTCTGACTGATGGTCTACTCGTCTTCTCAGGATTTCTGCTTCCTGTTGTCGACGCGCGCCGGCGGTCTGGGCATCAATCTGGCATCGGCCGACACTGTGGTCATCTTTGACTCAGATTGGAACCCTCAGAATGATCTGCAGGCTCAGGCCCGAGCCCATAGGATCGGACAGAAGAGACAGGTACGCAGCAGAGCGAGTGGACCCAGGTTCTACCTGTTCAGTAGATGATGATTCAAACTGTCTCTAACGGTCTGACCAATCAACTGCAAACTGGTGATGGGTACCTACGTGACGTGATGGGTGAATCTGTGGCTGTGACGTACAGCTACAAACATGCTAAGTCTTCAATGTTTTGATTGTGTTTTTTGTCTTTTACTGGACGCCTCGTGATTGCTGCAGCCATCTGCTCATTCTTTTCTGACTCATGTGATTGCACATGGTCCACCCTCAATAACTCAAACGTGGTCTGGCAGGTGAACATTTACCGTCTGGTGACCAAGAGTTCCGTGGAGGAGGACATCATCGAGAGGGCCAAGAAGAAGATGGTGCTGGACCACCTGGTCATTCAGAGGATGGACACCACAGGGAAAACAGTCCTGCACACCGGCGCCGCCCCCTCCAGGTAACACCCCCCCACACACACACACACAGTGGTGGCAGCCTGATGAGCGGGTTCATCCAGCTTGTCTGTTCCCTGCAGCTCAGCACCGTTCAACAAGGAGGAGCTGTCGGCCATCCTGAAATTTGGTGCTGAGGAGCTTTTCAAGGAGCCAGAGGGTGAAGAACAAGAGCCTCAGGTAGGAACTTCTTCTAACACTGAAGGTTATCACCCGTTGCACCTTTGTGCCCTGATTCTTACGTCCTGGTGAAGGAAATGGACATCGATGAGATCCTCAAACGAGCTGAGACCAGAGAGAACGACCCCGGACCATCAACTGTGGGAGAGGAGCTGCTGTCCCAGTTTAAGGTCCAAACACCACATTCTTCTCTACATTCCGATCTACTTGTTGAGTTTGGTGGCACTGACATGTCGGATCTGCGTAGGTGGCCAATTTCTCCATGATGGAGGAAGAAGAAATCGACATAGACTCTGAGCGCAGCCAGCGGAGCTGGGACGACATCATTCCTGAGGAGCAGAGGAGGAGGATGGAAGAGGAGGAGCGGCAGAAGGAGCTGGAGGAGATCTACATGCTGCCGAGAATGAGGAACTGTGCCAAACAGGTACTTCACCCCAGGAGGAGGAAGACGAGTTGGAGCAGGAGTCAGAGGACGGGGAGCAGTGACGCTGAGCCGACTGAACTCACTGTGCTGCTCCTCCACAGATCAGCTTTAATGCTGGCGAAGGCCGGCAGAGCAGGAACAGGAGATACTCTGGCTCCGACAGCGACTCCAACTCAGACCGCAAGAGGCCGAAGAAACGAGGGCGACCTCGAACCATTCCACGAGAAAACATCAAGGGCTTCACCGACGCCGAGATCCGGAGGTGACGGAACGTCAGCAGATGTTCTTCTTTGTCTTCTCTTTGTCTTCTGTTCTCACACATTCTTCCTCTCTGCAGATTTGTCAAGAGCTACAAGAAGTTCGGAGGTCCGCTGGAGAGGTGAGCGACAGGAGTGCGTCTCTGTTCTCTCTCGGCTGTTGCCTGATGCCGCTGCTCAGCACGTTTCTTCTCCACGCAGGTTGGACGCCATTGCCCGTGATGCAGAACTGGTGGATAAGTCTGAACACGACCTGAAGCGGCTGGCGGAGACCGTCCACAACGGCTGCGTTAGGACGCTGCGAGAGAACCCCTGTGGACCTGAGAAGACCTCAGGTGCCTGAATGTCTGTTGGCGACCTCACGCAGCTTCCAGCTCCTCAGAGCTCACGTGCTTGCTGTGTTGTCGTAGGCGGCCGGAGAGGAAAGGTCAAAGGTCCTACGTTCCGGATCTCTGGGGTCCAGGTCAACGCCAAACTGGTGATCTCGCACGAGGAGGAGTTGGCTCCACTTCACAGGGCCATTCCTGCTGACCCGGAGGAGAGGAAGAGGTGAGGACCAGGTCAGGTGATCACCAGACCCTGAGGTGTGTGACGGCACTGACGTGTGTGTGTGTGTGTGTGTGTGTGTGTGTGTGTGTGTGAACAGGTACATGATCCCATGTCACTCGAAGGCGGCTCACTTTGACATTGAGTGGGGGAAGGAGGACGACTCCAGCCTGCTCATAGGGATCTACGAGTATGGCTACGGCAGCTGGGAGATGATCAAGATGGACCCTGACCTCAACCTCACACACAAGGTGAGTTCATCTCCAGCCTATGACACACACACACTGCACATTTGTGTATGTGTGTGCGCGCGCAGTATTTTTTTAACCCTTGAACACATAGCGTATGTTGATACACACGTATCACTGTCGATACATTTGCACTAGCAGTACTAGGAGTACCTTTATGACATAGAAACATGAAACGGTTCCTGAAAGCTGAGAGGTTTCACTACACATCCCAGTTGCTGTCATTACGGTGATGACATGCCAGCTTCCAGTAACAGAGTGATTGGGATTACTGTAATGACAGCAACATGGCTGTTCTCGACTTTCAGGAATTGGTGGATGTTTTCGCCTTGTCTTAGCTCCTTCTTCACTGGCGCAAAGTCTTTTAATTACAGTGCACCAAAGTATTCTAGCGCCAGGGACACCGTGAGTGTTGAATTAAATGAGACTGAAGCTTTCTTGTTCGGCCTGAAAGGACAAGTTTCTCTCTCTCTCTCTCGCCCTGACCTCTCCATCGCTGTTTCTGCTCAGCTCCTTCCAGATGATCCCGACAAGAAGCCGCAGGCCAAACAACTGCAGACGAGAGCCGACTACCTCATCAAGTTACTGAGCAAAGACTTGGCCAAGAAGGAAGCTCAGAAACAAGCCGGCGCAGTGAGTGTCATCAGCGACGTGGGGGTGGAGCCACACGCAGCAGCACGTCTCACCTATGTCCGCCTGTCTGCAGGTGAACTCACGTAAGAGAAAACCCCGAAGCAAGAAGAGCAAAACGCTGAAGCCGACGAAGATGGATGAGATGATGAAGAGTCCGTCTTCAGACGGCCAGTCAGACAAGAAGTCAGAGGACGAGGACGACATGGAGGAGGACAAGGTACAGAGCTACGTGTCTGTCCAACTAGAGACACGGGTGGACCAGGGGACCTTTGCTTGATACCCTATAGTAATGAATGAAGAGGAGCTGGTGGGTGGAGCTGATGCTGATGTGGTTTGGCTGCAGGAGGTGCTGATGAAGTCAGCCAGTAGGCGGGGTCGAGTGGACCGGGCAGCGGTGAAGAGCGAGAAAGAGGAGGACGACGAAGACGAAGATGAAGAAGACGAGGACGGCGAGCAGGAGGAGGCGCCTTCACCAGGGGACAGGGAGATGACCGAGGTGAAGAGGGAGAGCAGGAAGGAGGATGCCTGGGACACAAAAGACTCCAAGGACAAGAAGGACTCGAAGCCTCTGGACGCAGCGCTCAAAGACGACATGCTGGAGAAGGTGAGAAGGTTTGTTGAATTCCCAGCGTGTCTGACTTTGATCTGACTCCAGCTCGTCTGCACAGAGCGAGGTGAAGGCTGATGCACGCGAGCGCGTCAGGAAAACCTCAGACGGGCCCATCCACATCACAGCCAGCGGAGAGACTGTTCCTGTGTCTGATGAGTCCGAAGAACTGGACCAGAAAACCTTCAGTGTGGTACGAATGCACGCACACACACACACACACACACACATACACATACTCTTCTTTGACAATCAAATTATTCTCAAAGCAGTGAAGAAGATGTTAGCATTAGCCAGCGTGAGCTAAGGTGTTGATCTATGTTAAATGAGTTTGTGTCTGATCAGTTAGTTCACCTCTCTGGAGGAAGAAGGAACGTTTTGGAATCATCACAGTCCTGTACATGATGTTTCTCCTGACGAGATGGGACTGAACATGTCTTTGTCCGTTGCAGTGCAAAGAGCGTATGCGGCCGGTGAAGGCGGCGCTGAAGCAGCTGGACCGGCCGGAGAAAGGTCTATCGGAGCGTGAGCAGCTGGAGCACACGAGACAATGTCTCATCAAGATCGGAGATCACATCACTGAGTGTCTGAAGGAGTACTCCAACCCTGAGCTCATCAAGCAGTGGAGGAAGTGAGTGTCTGCCATCGCCCCCTGCTGTTCCTCAGCGTGACCCTCACTTGTTCTGTTTGGAACAAACACTTAGGAGTTTGTTTGTGGAGGGTGGAACCCCTCTGCTGGCTCCGTGGTGCAGTTCCCTCAGCGTGGGAACCTTTTGACTCCTCTGACGTTTGGTGGTGTTTTTTCTCCACAGGAACCTGTGGATATTTGTGTCAAAGTTCACCGAATTTGATGCCAGAAAACTACACAAACTGTACAAACACGCCATCAAGAAGAGGCAGGAGAACGCTCAGGTGTGTGTGTGTGTGCGCCGCCGTCTGTGCTGGTCACATGGTGCCAGGTGGTTTAAAGGTGTGATGTTGTTACTGATGTTGTGCAGGCGATGGAACAGAACGCCCGAGGAGCCAACAGCTTCACCTACAAACATGCAGGTATGTGTTTCCTGCCCACACAGATACCACAAGTCGAGCGCCACGTACTGATGTGTGTCTGTGTGTGTGTGTGTGTGTGTCCGCAGACATCGAGAGGCTGAAGGACAACTCTCACCAGGACGACAGCAGCAGGGACAGCTGCAGCTCTGAGCGCCATCAGCCGTCAGCACGTTACCACGACAGCAGCAGCAGCAGCAAGGACCGACACGGCTCGGAGACGCACAGGAAGACAGCAGGAGACTCCAGGAAACGGCCCTACTCTACCTTCAGCAACGGCAAAGACCACAGGGACCACTACAGACCAGACAGCAGGGACCGGGACCGACCGGACAGCAGGGACCGACCGGACAGCAGAGACCGGGACCGACACGACAGCAGGGACCGGGACCGACACGACAGCAGGGACCGGGACCGACACGACAGCCGGGACCGGGACCGTCAGGATAGGTGAGGGAGCTCAGTCTGTCAGTGAAGGTCCACGATTCCTTCCTGACACACGTTCATGGGTGAACTGTCACAATGTGGACAACAACTCAGCACTGATGGGTTTTAAAGAATAAACCCGTCAACTGACGGACCACAACAATACAAACGACTGTTGCAACCCGTGTGTTGTGTGGTCCTCTGACTGCGTTGTGTGTCACAGGTTCTACAGCGAAAGTAAGACTCGGAAGCTGGAGGACTTCCGCTCCAGCAGAGACCACCGTCTGGACTCGGACCACCGCTCCTCGTACCGCTACCACTCGGACTGGCAGACGGAGCAGCGGGCCTCGGCCAGCGGGCCACGCTCCCCCCGGGACCAGCGCTCACCATACGAGTCACGTTCGCCACTGGAGCGCCGCTCGCCGTTCGACTATTCCTCAGACCACAGGAGCACGCCGGAGCAGATCTGGAGCAGCCGCAAGACATAACAGGAGGCGGCTGGCTGCCGCTGGTGGCCGCAGACACCCCCAGCAGAGGCCTTAGGGACTGTGACTCCTTGCTGAGCGCTCTGCCCCCCTGCTGCAGCTCAGGCAGCATCAACCAATCAGAGCATATTTTTGTATTTAAGAGTTGGAAGCTGCGACGGCTGCGGAATTTTTTTTGTTATTTTTATAAAGTTTTTAACTCCGGGTGGAATCGACCCCGACACCGCCTTGTCCTCCACCGACTGAGACACTGGATCCTGTCGTCTGCCGTTGCTCCATTTGACGATGGACCTTATTTAAGCGTGGACCGGTGGTGGTGTTGGGTTGACTCCGCTCAGACTCCGCCTCAAGTACCTCATTCACAGCGTTTCTCATTTGCTCAGCAGGTTTCTGGCGCCGGCAGATGTGAATTATTTAAGAACATGTATTCACTGTAAAAAAACAACAGTTTCTTTTGGTGAGCGACGTCGTCATGTTTTTCCCCTCAGTAATAATTTGTACATTTTTGTAAAATAGTGAACCGGTCTTTGCTCAGGCTTTTGGATTTAAGATGACTCGACTTCTCCCATCAACTCAGGCTTTTCATCATTCTCCAGTGGGTTTCTGTACGACACAGCGCGGCTTCAGAATGTAACTTTGTAAAGGGAAACTTCTGGAACATTTGTCGTTTCCTCTGGCTGGTGGTTGGTCGCTGTCAGATTGAAGCACCTGCTCCACTTTGGACTTTTTTGTGACCGTTCCTTTGGTTTTCTACGTAGGCACTAATAATGTTCATGTTCTATGCAGCCAAGTATCTGTGGAGAACCACCAACTGAATGAAGTCACTGTTCCGGTTCTCCGGTGTACATAGACTCCCTCTATATTTCAAAACGAATTTACACTGAAAGTGCATGAATTTTTATGACCTGTTTTTATATAGTTGTTTATGAAGCCATTAAAATCAATCACTGTACTCACTCGTACCAGCTCTCACACACACGATCGCCTCTTCTTCCTGTCACACACAGATCAGTGGTGCTCTGAGGAACCCATAGTAGCCTACAGGCAAACTGCTCGAGTTCAATCCACATTTTGATGTGAATTATTTTATTTTCTGACTTCAGGAGTTGCGTAATCATCAACCTACATCTCACATTGAATGAAAAATGCACCAATGATGTCAACAAATGTGGAGACGCTCGCTTAGCAGCAGTTAGCTCCTGCTAACTGTTAAATGGGTTGTTGTTCTTGTTGCTAGGCGACCGCAGCTCATCTGCTTTAAATGCATCCAGACAAGACAGGACCGTTTGTCTTCAGTGAATCTGAGCTCCAACAGGTTTGTGTGACGAGCTGCTGCTGAAGTCCATACACACAGTCGGAATATGGAAGTGTGTCGGTTCAGTCTGTCCCCACATTGTTCTGGAACAAACTGCGGTTTCTACGTGGAACGGGTTGTTTTACAACGCTGCTCCCTGATTGGCTGCTCTGCATGGCTGTCAACCCGGGTTGACCACCAATACCGAGCGGGTCCCACCCCCATCGACAAATTAAGCCACAGCTGTTTGAAAACACGCGGGAGTTTGTTTGAGGCTAAAGGGAGACGTACCGAGAACAAAAAACGCTTCAAAGGGTTCAAGAGACAGTTAATGGAACTTCTGTTGAACCGACTGGAGCATAAATTGTTTGATGATCATCGTCCTGGTAAACGTTTTACCTTTGACCGTTACGAGAGGAAAACGTTTAAAACGAGTTTCACAAATGTGACGTCACTGGAACGG
>CAAKHB010000872.1:73342-88799 GCA_901007665.1 Aeoliscus strigatus
TGGCCAGTTAACACTGGCCGATGAATTGGTGCAGAGGAACTTGTAGGTGACACTTGGTGGATTCAGGTGTCGCAGTATTACTGACCCCCCCTCCCCACTCCCCACCTTCCAGCCGGTTTATCCTCCACATCCCCAGTGAGGAGCGGGACAACGCCATCCGTGTGTGTTTCCAAATCGAGCTGGCGCACTGGTTCTACCTGGACTTCTGCATGCAGAACACCCCCGGAGCTCCTCACTGCGGCATACGAGACTTTGCCAAAGCCGATATCCTTTATGCCCTGTTCTAGTCAGGACTATCTACAGCTCACGTGATGATTTGTTTTCCTTGACGGCCACTCACTCTTCCAGCACTGTCCCTTCTTGCTGCCACACGGAGAAGATGTGCAGAAGGTTCTGGAGCAGTGGAAGGAGTACAAGATGGGTGTGCCCACGTACGGCGCCATTATTCTAGACGAGTCTCTGGAAAACGTGAGTGTGTGTTTGTGCGGCGCTGTAACACCTGAGCAAAGCTCCTGAGAAGCTCCTGTGATCGGTTTCTGCAGGTTCTGCTGGTTCAGGGTTACCTGGCCAAGTCCGGCTGGGGTTTCCCCAAAGGGAAAGTGAACGAGGACGAAGCGCCGCACGACTGCGCCGTTCGTGAGGTGAGTCCCATTTCACCAGCCAATCAGCTCTGACCTGCTGATGTCACACCGCATGGGCTCCGTGTTCCAGGTGATGGAGGAAACAGGCTTTGACATCAAGAACCGCATCTGCAAAGACATTTACATCGAGCAGAAGATCACTGACCAGTTGGTCCGGCTCTACATCATCCCGGGGGTGTCAAGGGACACGAAATTCAACCCTAAAACCAGGAAGGAGATTCGAGTACGAATTCTCTGTCCATCTCTTCACGTTGATTTGTGTTTTTATCTCCGACACAAACATCTGCTCCTCTTCTCTCAGAACATCGAGTGGTTCACCATCGACAAGCTGCCGTGTCACAGGAACGACATGACGCCCAAGTCGAAGCTCGGCCTTGCGCCCAACAGGTTCTTCATGGCCATTCCCTTCATCAGGTGTGTGCATGTGTCCTCTCCTTCCTGTGTGTGTGTGTGTGTGTGTGTGTGTCTTCCAGCAGCTCTCACACACTTCCTGTTCCGCCCCGCAGGCCGCTGAGGGACTGGATCAGTCGTCTGAGAGGTGAAACCACCGACAGCGACGACGACATCACCAACAGCAGCAGCACGCCGAGCAAAGCTGCTGACGCCAACGCCCGGTGAGTGAAGTGTGTATATGTGTGTGTGTGTGTGTGTCTATGTGTATGTTACTGACAGTATTTGATGTCTCGTAGGCCCAAATCGCGGCGTATCCAAGGTCCCGATGCTTTTGCTGGAGAAGTTTGGACCAAACACAAACAGCCGAAGAACCAGCTCAACCAGTTAGAGCTGAACCAGGTGAGACAAGACCAGGACCAGGACCAGCGAAGACAGGGACAGGTGACCAGGACCATCTGAACATTTGCTCCACATGTGTCGTTGGTTCTGCAGAGTCCCAGTGTGAAAGGAAGCAACGGCAAGAAGAGCCACGACTCTGTTTATGTAAAAAAAGGAGCCAATGAGAATGCAGTCGGTCCCCAGCATCTCAGAACCGTGTTGGTCAGTGACTCACTCAGCAATTTGCAGGAGGTGAACTCATGGACGTCAGTAAAACGACACTCCTGTGTCTCCACAGAAGGAGGATAAAAGACTTCAGCCCAGACGTCTCTACGACAGCTTCGACAAAGGTACGTTGGTTTCTTCTTCCTGTCAAACCATCGAAGGAACGCGCCAGCGCTTCCAGGCAGCACCCAGCAGGGGGCAATATGTCACCTGACACACAAACCACACCACACCAGCGTGCAGGTCTGAGCGTTCCACCTGAACGTCCACAGGCAAACATGTTTGTTTGTCCGCTGCGAATAAGACCTCACCAACTGTCATGCCTCAGCAGCTCGGTGCCGGTCCTGATCCGATCCTGTGTTTGCTGGTCCGGTTTGGTGCCGGTCTCTTGAGACAGTGGTCGTGTCTCTGTTCAGGTGAAATAAACCAGTTGTTGTCTCCACAGACTCGTCCCCCTGCAGCTCTGTCCACGTTCACAGCGGAGACTTCCTTCTGTCCTCCAAGACGTTCCTCAATTTTAAATTTGATAAAGATGCTATAATGAAATGTTTTAACTTCTGATGAATTGACACGTCTGTGACATCACACAACCGCTGCAGCAGCGGATGATGACTGATACTCACTTCAGTTTGTTCCTCACATTCGTACCTGCAGTACTGCAGAGACACTGCAGAAACTACTGCCTGTATTTTGATACTCACTCCGTCTCATTCTGGGCGTTTCAGAGAAGACGTGGAAAGGACATATCTTCAAGCTGCTTTGAACGCATTTTTCACCAAAATGCGTCAGACGCTCTGTGTAAATTTTTTAACCCTCAAACCGGCAGAGTTGTTTCCTCGCGTGGCTGCAGGAAAAAAAATAGGAAATCAAACGACACTGATGTTGAATAGGCACGTTCAAGGAAACACAAAAACTCCATTTACAGATAATTTAATCTGACATATTTCATCGAGCTGTGAGTCTTGTGATCTAATAAATTGGATTTGTCTGTGAAAACGATCAGCTGTAAGGAAATTGTAAAGTTTTATAAAAACTGTTATTTTATCAGAAATAAACTAAATGCTGCACAGACCCCAAATGTAAATGGAGGAATTCAAATACAATGTCAGGTGTCTCATTCTGTTGAATCAGTGGAGAGAATCCTGACCCCCTACATTAAACAGCATGCAAGTTTTAGCATCATTCCCCCAAAACAACCACGTTCGATTGAACTCGTGAGTACGAGCGACATGTTCCGTTCTCGCTTCGTCAACAATACTTTTCTACTTTGTATGAGTTTGTTCTGAGACATCACAGGAGAACGTTCTGGTCACATGTCGCCATCAGAACATCAGCTCCAGTTTAATGTGTTTTACTTTGGCTAAGAAACATCCTGCGGTGGCTCCATGATCATCTGTTCTTGTCCCATGTGTCACTTCTTGACACTGAAATTCTCTGCTGTTACAACTCAATGTGAATTATAATAAATCTTTTTTTTCAAACGCTGATGTTAGTGTGTGTTATTCGTGTTTGGAAAAACACCTGAAGCTCGAAGACTAAATAAACTGAATTCTTACTGTTTTTAAAATGAATTTTTATCTTTTAATTCGAATGCTAAGGTTTCCAATCCAAATTCACCGACCGTGAAGTCCCACCTTTCAAACAGCCGTGAGGCGGAGTGATACCCAGTCCTCGTGAAAAGTCCCTGTGCTGCTCGTCCAATCATATTCGAACAAAACGTCGTATGACGAAATAGAGCTTGATTTTGTTGGTTGTCCTCCGGTTCTGTCATGAAATTCCTGTTGTGGCTGAATGTGACGTTAAAATGTCATATCATGAAGACCCAGTGTTGCCAGGTGACTATAATTATCGTATTTGTACTATCAATAATCCTCCAACAAGCCAGAAGTACTCCGTGTACGTGTTTATACCACTCACGCGACTGAAACCGTTACGGCTGGAACGTCGTCGGTCACGTGACCTTCTGCGCATCAAAGCCATAAAGCGTCATGACTCGAGCCTCGCTACGCGCTTCACAACCCCCCCGCCCCTCCCCCTGAATAACTCGACACGAAGGAACCAGCACTGTTCTGTCGGTTCTGAAGGGTGTTCGATGATGTCCCTCACAATACGATGGTTTGAGTACCTGCTGCGATAACTCTCCTTCATTTCCCATCTGGCAACGCTGGTCAACCCGGAAACAGATCCAGTGTTTCTGTACCGGCAGAAGCAGTGAAGGAACGGAACGTGGGGAATCGACCTGAGCTGCAGCCGGTGGGTCTAAAACTGTCCGGATGTGAACTGGCACTCAGACGAATGAGGGTGTTTTCATATATCTGGAAAATATCGTGTAGTTTTCTTCTTTCCGGCGGCAGTTTGTCTCTGCCCGCCGGCGGGAACTCGATCTCAAGTCAAGTTAGCTGCTGAACTAGCTAACACAGCACCCAAGTTTTATCTGAACATCACGGAGCTTCTTCAAGCTGCTACTGATGGTACTACATACAGTACTACACACAGACTATCAATACTACTGACTATTGACTAACAGAACTATAAACAGACTGTGCGATGATACCACGACATGTTTAAATTCACTGTTCTGAGAAATAGACCCAGAATAAATACTTCTGACATGTTTTACAGGTGTAACAACACTTAACACTGTTTTTACCGTTACTTTGCAGCATTGTTAAACTTTATTTTCTTCACTGACTTTCATAAAGTTAAATTGTCTGTGTCATCAGTGTGTATACATCATCAGTGGATAGGTTCTGATGGAACACACACACACACACACACCTGTACTCTCTCTCCACAGTCAGTTGCAGTTCATCATGTCACAAAAACCGACCTGGAGCCAGAAAACGCAGCGTCCACCAAAGTCCAACGGCTTCAAAGACATCCACATCGATGAGGAGGTGAAGATCGCAGTCAACCTCTCTCTGGAGAGGTTCCGGTACAGCGAACAGAAAGGTGCGTCTGCCGCGGGACAAGCCGCTCCGAACGCTGCACCTCCATTTTCCATCTGACGTGTTTCCTTCCTGATGGAGCAGAGATGGAGTTTCCGTCGTCGCTGACGAGCACTGAGCGAGCGTTCATCCATCGCCTGGCGCAGTCTCTGGGTTACGTTTCAAAGAGCAAAGGGTGCGTTCTTCCATCGGGACATGAAGGTCCTCCCTCAGGACGGGGGTGGATCATCTAGGATGTGTGTCTCTTTCAGAAAAGGTCCACACCGCTTCCTGACCCTCAGGAAGAAGGGCGGTTCGCACAAGCTGCAGCCTGCTATGCCCCTCCCACTGTCCCACAGCGCCGCAGCCCACATCCGCAGCCTGCTGCTAAAACACCCCGTCAGCAGCAAGGAACGCGCCGATGCGCAACACGCCGGCAGCCGACTGCTCGCTGCGGCAAAGTCTGGTGAGTTTGTGTCTCACCCAGAATGCTGACCTGCTCAGTGTGTTATGTGATCGTTTCCATGGGGACCAAAGTGATGCTGTGGATACCAACGATCCTGATGATGGTAGTTTGGAGCTGCAGGTGAGAAACCTGCCAGCTGGGCACCTGGCTGACGTCGTTATGTCCTGATGCTCCTCAGACGGCGGTTGTGAACGCGTCACAGCGACTGGGCGCCTCAAGATCGGCATCCCACGGATCCCTCACCGGAGGAGACCGACGGAACTGGACAGGTTCCGCCGCTCGCTTCCAGTGTATGAACGGCAGGAGGAGATAGTGAAGCTCATCAAGGAGAACAGGGTGGTGTTGGTTCTGGGAGAGACCGGCTCCGGAAAAACGACGCAGGTGAGGAACGGTTCCGCTCCGTGAGGAAACGAGTCAGAATCGTTACTGACTCATGGGTTGTTGTTTGTTGACATGTGATTGGTGGATTGATGGAGACGATGACTCTGATCCTCTGGGATGTCAGATCCCACAGTTCCTGCTGGACGACTGCTGCCACAGCAGAGAGCCGTGTAGGATCTTCTGCACTCAGCCCAGACGTCTGGCCGCCATCGCTGTCGCAGAGCGAGTGGCGGCTGAGAGAGGAGAGACGGTGGGCGGGACCGTCGGCTACCACATCCGCCTGGAGAGCAGGTACAGCCACTTGCAGCAGACGATTCTCTGTCAAATCGATGTCGTACCTGCACTGCCTAGACTATGTCGTTAATTCAACATGGAAGCATCGGTGGGGGGTAAGGTCAAAGGTCAGGAACAGCTGCTGTCTCACGTGTGGAACTCGCTGTCTGATGTTGAACCTCAGGGTTTCTCCAAAGACTCTGCTGACCTTCTGCACCAGTGGCGTTTTCCTCCGAACCCTGATGGCCGGAGAAGTCAACCTGATGGCGGTCACACATGTGATTGTGGTGAGCACCGTATGTGTGTGTGTGTGTGTGTGTGTGTGTGTGTGTGTGTGTGTTTGTCTTAACGCAAGCTGCTGTGTGTTCCAGGATGAGGTGCATGAGCGCGACGGGCTGACAGACACGCTGCTCACGAAGCTGCGGGATGTTCTTCACACACTGCCCACGTTGAAACTGGTCCTGTCCAGCGCCGCTCTGGATACCGACCTGTTCCTCCGCTACTTTGACGGCTGCCCTGTGATCCACCGTAAGTCTGATCACATGATCATGTCCGGCTCACCCGTGCGCATCAGACAACCAACAAGGTGTTTGACCCCAGTCAAAGGACGCCAGTATGAGGTGAAGCAACTGTTCCTGGAGGACGTTCTGAGGCTGACAGGCTTCAGCAGCAAGGACGTGGTGAAGTTCAAAGAGGAGACGCAGAGAAGTGAGAATGGAAACATCCACCGCACCCGATGGTGGTGACATTAACCTGCTCTGTCGGTCCTCAGTGGAGAAGCAGCAGAAGGCTCTGACAGAATGGTGTCAGGGTGTGAACACGTCCGCAAACCCAGCTGGACGTGTCGTCAGCTCGCTGCACGACGGAAGGGACGTCAACCAGCAGGTGTGTGTATGTGGTGTTACACAGCTGACGGCCACCAAAGAGCAGTAGCATTTGGTCATGTGACCTGTTGCTTCAGGCGGGAGCAGCCGGACATGATGCCGTGACCTTCAGAGGGTCAATGAACCTGCTGACAATTTATGTCAATAGACTGATGATCAGATTTGACCGATTTAACGATCTGTTTGTTTATGTGCTGTTCTCTGTCCCAGAGCGTCTCTGAGCTGCAGACATGGCTTCTGAAAGAAACGGACGTCTGCATCACCAACATCTTCCTCCACGAGCAGCAGGATGCCTTCGTCCAGCTGCTCAACCTCATCCTCACCGAGAATGTTAGCGGTACGACGCTGTGCTCCGACGCCTGTGTGTGTGTGTATGTGTGTCCGTCCATCCGTCTGTCTGCACCGGTCTCACCTCAGCCCGTCTGTCCTCCAGTGGACTACACCCACAGTGACACTGGCGTGACGCCACTGATGGCGGCAGCAGCGCGTGGCTTCTTGCCGCAGATGGAGCGGCTGCTCAGTCTGGGCGCTAACGTGGATGTGAAGGCAGCAAACGGATGGTGGGACACCTGCAGCATACGTTTGCTAACACCATCAAAGACCTGACGCTGACGTGTCATTTCTGGTCACAGGACCGCCTTTGACTTCGCCGTACACTTCCAGCAGGCCGACGCCCTCGACCTCCTCCGATCCTCCATGTGAGTGGAACACACAACCTGCACGTGACGTCGTGTGGCACACAGACATTTACAGCAGAGGTCCGTGTCGGCTGGTTGCAACGTCCTCATCAGCCACTCATCTTGTCTGCACAGACCGTTGGAGGGTGGGGGGCGAAGCCTGAAAGTCTCCACGCCGCCGCGTGGCAGCGCCGAGCTGAGCGCCGAGGATCAGGAGCTGCTCAAACTGTATCACCACAGCTTTGACGACGAGCGTGTCGACCTGGACCTCATCATGGACCTGCTGCACAACATCTGCTCCACCAGCAGCGACGGTGAGACGCCCTCCCTCTGTCTGTCCATCCCTCCATCCTTCCATCTGTCTTTCTGTCCGTCTGTCCGCCCCCCATCCATCCCTCTGTCTCTGTCTGTCTGTTCATCCATCCATCCATCCATCCATCCGTGCCACCATCCCTCCGTCCATCTGTGATGATTAACTTTTTTAGAATGTCCCTGTTGAACCTCAGGCGCCGTCCTCATTTTTCTCCCCGGATACGATGAGATCGTGTCGCTGAGGGATCGAATCCTTGACGACGACAAGAGATTCTCCTCCGTCTCTGAGAGGTGAACAACTGCCTCCTGGTTGTTTGTTGTTTACAGTCCAGTCCTTGTTGATCTGAATGCATGTGGGGTTACCATGGTAACAGGAAGCGTGTGCATCTCAGGTACCAGGTGTTCACGCTGCACTCTGATATGCAGACGTCGGACCAGAGAAAGGCGATGAAGACGTCTCCTCCTGGTGTGAGGAAGATTGTGAGTGAATGTTCCAAATGTTCCAACATTCATCCATTCATTCATGTGTGTGCAGCATCTCTGTGGTCTGCCGTTCCAGTAACGTGGACCATTTGTGCCCTCAGATTCTTTCCACCAACATCGCTGAGACGAGCATCACCATCAACGACGTGGTGTTTGTCATCGACTCAGGGAAAGTCAAAGAGGTACAATCCTTGTCTGTAGCCGTCAGGACGTTCATCCACTCACATTCCTCTTCCTGTTGCAGAAATCCTTTGACACGCTGACACATGTGTCCATGCTGAAGACGGTCTGGATCTCTAAAGCCAGCGCCCTCCAGAGGAGGGGGAGGTAACAACCACAACAGCACAGAGATACCGACAACGGTATTGCTGCCAATACATTGGCGCTAGCATACTTTAAAGTAATTTTCACCGCTGTCCATTGGTTGAAAATTGAGAAGTTGCACTTTACAGCAAAGTTGTTGTCCTTATGGTAATGACTCGCCAGTGTCTGGCACCGGAGTGGATTACCGTAATGACAGCAACATGGCTGTTCTCAACTTTCAGTAACCGATGGACGTTTTCTCCTTCTCCTAGGTCCTTCGTCACACCAGGTAGAGGAACTGAGTGACACATCTCAGCTTCAACGTTTTCCGATAGTCGTCTAATTATAGTGCTCCAATGTAGGGGTTAGGGTTAGTGTAGCTCTGGTGTGTGCGAGGTCATCAGAAGATTAAAGACACAGAAGATAATACACAAGAAAAACAGATGAGAAGATGAAACGTGAAACACATTCGACAAAGTCAAATCACTGAATAGGAAAAGATCACCTGAAGAAAGGGAGCGAAACCTTGGTGCTGCTTTATGGTGTTTGTTTAATGAGACCTGAGACCCCTCGTAGGCCCTGCAGTCGTGACACTGTATGAGTGTCCTCTGACGTAAAGGCGTGTCCTGTGTCCTCAGAGCAGGACGCTGCAAACCAGGAGTGTGTTTCCACCTGTTCAGCCGCCTGCGGTTCAGCAGCCTGCTGGAGTTCCAGGTGCCTCAGCTGCTACGGATGCCTCTGCAGGTACAAACGCACCTCTGATGGGCGAACGAGACACTATGACCAGGGGAGTCACTGTCTGTCTGTGTTTGAAGGAGCTTTGCCTGCAGACCAAACTTCTGGCTCCTGCCTCATGTCTCGTGTCGGAATTCTTATCCAGAGTTCCTCAGCCGCCTCCTGCGCACTCCATCAGGAATGCCGTGGAGATGCTGAAGGTAACAACATAAACACACACACACTACTCCAGCAACACGCTGACCACCCGTCTCCTCAGACAATTGATGCGATGGACCAGAACGAGGACCTTACGGACCTGGGCTTCCATCTGGCCGATCTACCTGTAGAGCCTCACCTGGGGAAGATGGTTCTGTGCGCTGTGGTGCTGAAGTGTTTGGACCCCATCCTCACCATCGCCTGCACACTCAGCTACCGCGACCCCTTCGTGCTCCCTGCACAGGGTTCCCAGAAGAGAGCCGCGCTCCACACCCGCAAGAGCTTCACCGCCAGTTCCTTCAGTGACCACATGGCGCCGCTCCGAGCCTTCCAGGTGTGTGAGGGGGCAGGGCCTCTGCCACTCAGCGCCGTGAACAGTACATGTTTGAAATCAGAGTTCATCTGACATCAACTATTACGACTGTAACAGTAGCTATTCCGTGTGTGTGGGTGTGTGTGTGCGCGCGTGTGTGTCAGGCGTGGCAGAACGCCTGCAGTCAGGGCTGGGAGCGGTCATTCTGTGAGAATAACTTCCTGTCCCACGCCACCCTGGACATGATCCTGGGCATGAGGACACAGCTGCTGGGACAGCTTCGCGCCATTGGTCAGTGGCATGTCTTCTCCATGTCCTCACATGCTGTACGTGAACTGCCCTCAGCGGTTGCTCTGGTCTGACCCCCCTACCCACCCCTCCAGGTTTGGTGCGCGCTCATGGTTTTAGCGACATCCGTGACGTGAATGTGAACTCTGAGAACTGGGCGGTGGTGAAGGCGGCACTGGTGGCAGGTATGTACCCCAACCTGGTCCACATCAACCAGAGGACCTCTGTGCTGTCCAGCCACAAGGAGAAGAAGATCCACTTCCACCCGACATCAGTCCTGAATCCCACGCAGCTCAAAGAGGTGAGACAAGTGTCTGACAACGGGGTCACCTGAGCAGATGTCCGGACTGACACTTTATGACGTTCAGGATGGACGGGCGCGGTCGCCGCCGGCGCTCCCCACCGACTGGCTGATCTATGGGGAGATGAGCCGTGGCCACCGGATGGCGAGTGTCCGTTGCTGCTCCCTGGTGACCGCTGTCACCGTTGCCATATTCGCCGGCTGCGGCAAACAGCCCAGTTCCAGCTGGCAGGACACTGACGCTCAGGAAGGTGACTGACGCAGGCTTTATCTCCACCCACACACAGGAGATGGTGGTTGTGGTTGGAGGTCAGTCAGCGTGCTCTGTTTCTCCAGCAGACAGTCCGCTGGATGACAGTGACAGCGAGGGGGAGGGGCTGGCCGAACTGAGCGTGGACGACTGGCTGCGCTTCCAGATGGACAAAGAGGTGGGTGGGCCCGCGTGTGTGTGTGTGTGTGTTATTACAATTAAATTCTGCTAGTAGGTATGTCAGCTGTTGTAGTCCTCCATGTCCCTGTAGTCCTCCATTCCAGTTCGGTCCCGTGTTGCAGGCATCTCACCTGGTGTCGGACCTGAGGCAGAAATGGCAGAACCTGTTTGTGAGGAGGATGCGATGTTCATCAAAGGCTCTGTGCGAGAAGGACGAGTCCGTCCTCCAGACGCTAGTGTCTGTGAGTTCACCGCCGTCTTTGTCTGCCATCCTTTGAGCACCTCTGGAGACGTTTGTCTGTGTGTTTCAACCCCGGCAGGTTCTGTCTGCGGAAGAACAAGAGGCGGGTCTGCAGCAGCCCGCGGGGATTGGCCAGCGCCCCCGACCAATGGCGTCAGAGGAGGAGGCTCAGCCATGTGAGCGGAGTGCCGCAGGAAGCCCTCGGACACACACCGCCAACGACAGGTAACGTGTTGAGAAGAGGTGTCAAAGCGTCTGCAGGTGAACGTTAGTGACACTGACATGTTCACTCGTCCACCAGCTGCTCCAGGGCCCCAGCTCTCTCTGGCCCAGTCCACAACAAACCCCGCAGCAGAGACCCCCCTGCCTCCAGCATGTCCCCCTGCTCTGGGGGAGTGGACCGCCCCCCGTCCTCAGGACAGGTGACAAGTGACGAGACGCACCTGCTGTGTTTGTGAACACACCAGAGCTGCACACGCACACACACTCTCTCAATTGTCCCTCTCACGTCCATCTAGTTCTTTGTCATGAGGAGCAGCAGTGTGAGGAACATAGAAATCTCTCAGCAGAAAGGAATCTGGTCGACGACGCCAAGCGTGGAGGCCAAACTCAGCAGAGCCTTCGCAGACAACAGCATTGTCCTCCTGGTCTTCGTGGTGAAGGGCTCTGGACTCTTCCATGTACGGCGATTACAACTCAGCGTTTGTTGACCTCAGGTGTGTAGTGACGTGTGTGTGTGCGTGTGCGCACGCTACAGGGTTTTGCTCGAATGACGTCCGCCGTGTGTCGGGAGAGCTGCCAGGACGGCACGGGGCTGGACGGCGTCTTCAGCGTGGAGTGGCTCCGCAGGGACCTGCTTCCTATCCAGCGCTCGCAGCACCTGCTCAGCCAGAGCAGCGTGGACCAACTGAGGGACGGACAGGTGAGACAAGACGGACAGCAGCACGGCAAGGGGGGAGGGGGGTAGCGCGTCTGCGATGGAAACACTGTGACACATTGTGTGTGTGTGTGTGTGTGTGCGTGTGCGTGCGTGCGTGCATGTGCAGGAGCTGGATGCTCATACAGGCCAGCAGCTGTTGTTACTTTGGGAGTAAAACTGGGCCAGCGAGGGTCAAAGGTCAACGCTCAGTGAGGTGACACACAAGGTTTGTGTCCTCACACACACACACACACATACAGAGAGTTCAGATCTTCATCCTGGACCGGACCGAGCGGGTCGGTGGACCAGTGGTTTAACAGGTTATTGATAAACGACTTATTTCAGAATGTATCTGCCCTGAGTGTTTGTTCATTTCACCTCAGATGATGTTTTGCACTTTGTTCCAAAGGTTTTAATGATTAAAATTTAAAGATGTGGAAAAGCACATTATTATTAATTCATGTACAATGTTCTGAATTGTTTGACGTTTTTTAAAAGTCTTGTTATGACTGTTGTAAAGTCATGTAAAGTGACTGACGGGACTGAAATAAACTCATCGGTTCTTCAGTTTGACAGTTGATTTGCTGCCAACACATTTTACTGCACAAAACCAGCAACACATCGACCAACATGACAAATGCAACAGAATGTCAGGTACAGATAAGTAAAACTATACATGTAGAAGTCATAAAAATAATTTGAATGACAGTATGATAATAGAACCAATATCAGAACCAGTCATCAGACCAATGAACCAATGTACAGTTCTGATGTATAAAAATGACTGAAACAACAGACATGAAAAGTTCACAGCTTGTCAAACAGCTCTGTCAAAGCAGTTCTATGTATCTTAATTCTCTCCAATGTTGTGACACTGGAGTTTTCCCTTTTATCGATTTCTCCTGGAACAGCTGGCCAACTTCCAAATGCAGCAACTGGACTTCACAGGAAGTGTTTATTCGCTGCACTCAGTGTCGTTGTGCAGTATAATGACAATAAACAATTTCTGACGATCGACCTGTTGTTTTCTGACTCGTACCTGCCGTGAATCAGCGAACACCTGAGCTGAGGTATCAGCGCCGCCTGTGGATCCACTTACCGCGCCAGGAATTACTCTCCTCTTCTGATTCGTTCCGGTTTTCTCACCAGACCTCGCACTCGTCACGCCATTGGCCCGCTGGCGCGTGGTTGCGAATGCTCCGCCCTGATTGGCTGAAGGTCTACGGGACCTGGTAGCGCCGCACGTTGACAGGAGAGCGTGCGGCCTGTGATTGGTCGAGTGGCCCAGCACCGGAGAGCAGGCTGAAGGCTGCCCTGTCACCTCCGACATAAAACACGAACAGTGGGGAGGAACGTCCACCGATCGTCTGTCACCGCCACCGGAGCCCGACGCACAGGTGAGACGCACAGGTTCGTTCTCCGGGCGGCGAACGAAGGGACAGCTCACCGACGAACTAGCTAGTTAGGTTGTGTGAGAGTGTGTGTGTGGTTGTGGGGGGGGCAGGAAGCTGGTCCGTCCGTCAACCGGTCCGGGTGCCCGTCTGACTCCGTGTTTGTAAATTTAAATAAATTCAAACGTTATTTTTTGTTTTTTCCCCTCGAGCACGTGTTTACTCAGGTCACGTGCTCTGTAGCAGTCGTGACGTGTCGAGCTCAGAAAAGCAGATGATCCGTTAAATGACAAAAATAATCCTCGCCGACCTTTCACCTACTTCCTTCTCTTCTCGCCAACATATGTGTTTTATCCAAAGTTACTTGTGAGTGAGACATTTCAACCATTTGTCGGGGCTGATGTGATGACTAAATGTGACGTCAGCTGTCAAAACAGCCTGGAACCGTTCACTTCTGGAAACATCTGCATGTCCGCAACGTCCTCTGTTTGCTAAATGTCCCAGCTGGTAACAGTGTCTGTCTCATGTGTCCCAGTTTGTCCCAAGGTCCGTTAGTGTCATTACACGACGGTTAATCAGCCTCGTTGTTTACATGCTAGCTGCTCGGTGTTCTTATCACCTTGTCTGTTAGCTAACAGCTGAGTATGGAACAACGGCACAAACCTTTACTGACTAAATGTCAACGTAAAAGTGTTTTGCTAGTTATTAGCTGTTAACTATTTGTTTACCAACGTTCCATGTCTGACAAGATATAAGATATATATATATATATATATATATATATATATATATATATATATATATATATGAAAAGTAAATGTTAACTAGCACTGACGTCAGTCGTCATGAGGGCTCCAACACTGAAATGTTAGAATTCAAACACCAACGAACCAGGATGTGAGTTTCAGCAGTAAGTCTGTGTCTGAGTGGATCTCTGTGGAAGTTTGATTTCCGCCATTAATTACTTAATGTCCAATCCTCTCTGGATCTGTTAAGGATGCCTGGATCTGCTGCGATCAGCAGCTTGGGACCGTGGCCCAAAGATGTGGGCATCATCGCCCTGGAGCTTTACTTCCCTTCCCAGTATGTGGACCAGGCCGAACTGGAACAGTTTGACGGTGTCACAGCGGGGAAATACACCGTGGGCCTGGGACAAGCTCGCATGGGCTTCTGCTCAGACTGCGAGGACATCAACTCACTCTGCCTGACGGCAGTCCAGAGGTTGATGGAGAAGAACAGCCTGTCGTATGACAGTATTGGTCGGCTGGAGGTCGGCACCGAGAGCATCATAGACAAGTCCAAGTCTGTGAAGACGGTGCTCATGCAGCTGTTCGAGGACTCTGGGAACACGGACGTGGAGGGAATTGACACCACCAACGCCTGCTATGGTGGGACAGCGGCACTCTTCAACGCCGTCAACTGGGTGGAGTCCAGCTCGTGGGATGGTGAGCGAACTCGCCAACATCCTCTGGGACGCGTACGGCGCAGGGCATGACACGTCCTCAGGATCCGCTGTCATTCGTTCTGATGGCAACAGCAGAAAGATATTTGGTCAAAGGTCAAAGGGCAGCATGCTGATGGTTCTGTCTCCGCAGGTCGTTACGCGCTGGTCGTGGCCGGCGACATCGCCGTGTACGCCACAGGAAGCGCCAGGCCGACAGGTGGCGCCGGTGCAGTTGCCATGCTGGTCGGTCCCAACGCCCCACTGGCCTTTGAACGAGGTTCGTCACTCAGCTGATTGCTGCTGATAATACCCGATCACCTCTTCACCCATTTACGTTTCGTCTCAGTCACTGTCTGTCACAGACAGGAAGTCGTCGTCACTCTGACTGGTGACAGAACTGTTTGTGTCATGTATGTCAGTGTGTGTGACGTCGTCCTGCAGCAGTACGTTTCTACTGATGACAAATGGACCTTTTAACCCTTTCACCTCAGGTCTTCGTGGAACCCATATGCAGCACGCTTACGACTTCTACAAGCCCAACTTGGTGTCAGAGTACCCGGTAGTGGACGGAAAACTGTCCATCGAGTGCTACCTGAGCGCCCTGGATCGCTGTTACGCTGTGTACCGAAGCAAGGTCCAGGCCCAGTGGCAAAGAGGTAACACACACACACACACACACACACACACACACACTCCATGTCACTCTGTGTCAGCAGCCTAATTGGTTAAGAGGATGAATGGGGAGGATTTATGTGGCTGTATTACGTTTACTCATGTTCACTGACCATAAAGTCAGGTGAACTGTCCCCTAGGTGGACGATGTCTGCCCCCCCCCCCCCCCCAAAAAAGATAAA
>CAAKHB010000872.1:88819-115494 GCA_901007665.1 Aeoliscus strigatus
TCTTATCTTTCAGTTTTGTTTGATTTCCTGAGAAACACAAAGACGCTTTGACCTGGTGCTGTTCTGACCTGTACCTGTGTGTTTGTGGACTGATCGATCAGATTAGTTTTAGTTCATTCATCCCGTACGGGAATTCACAGCACAGCAGCAAATATCAGGAGGTGGAAATACAAACATGACCTAAAGCACAGTATCTGAACATTGATTACGCTGAACAGTGAGTCACATGATGTAAAGATGTGTGTGTGTGTGTCCATCCCCAGAGGGTTCAGACAAGCGTTTTTCCCTTGAAGACTTTGGTTTTCTCGTCTTTCACTCTCCATACTGCAAACTGGTGCAGAAGTCTTTGGCCCGGCTGATGCTCAATGACTTTCTGAAGCACCCGTTTCCCAACACAGAGACGGGACCATTCACAGGCCTGGACGCCTTCAGGTGTGTGTATGTTTGTGTGTGTGTGTCTGTAATAATCTAATAGTGTCTTTAACCTTTGAACGAACTGCAGACGAGTTAACTTGTTCATTGTGTGCGCGCGTTTGCAGAGACGTGAAGCCAGAAGAGACATACTTTGACCGGGATGTGGAGAAAGCCTTCATGAAGGCCAGTGCCGACCTGTTTGAGAGGAAAACCAAACCCTCGCTGCTCATCTCCAACCAGAACGGAAACATGTACACACCCTCCGTCTACGGCTGCTTGGCCTCTCTCATCTCACAGTATGTCCTCCTTAACGTCTGCTCCTCCTCTGTCTCCGAGTCCCGTCTGGTGCATTCAGTGTCCCCGTGCATTGCAGACACATCCCCTCCCAGCTGGCAGGGCAGAGGATCGGCGTCTTCTCCTACGGCTCAGGATTCGCTGCGACTCTGTATTCTCTGCGAGTGACTCAGGACCACACACCAGGTGAGTTCAGGTCACAGACTCTGCGCATAATTTGTGTCAGAGCTAACGGTCCCATACCGTGTATGGCGTTCAGGTTCGGCTCTGGACAAACTGGTCTCCAGCCTGAGCGACCTGAAGCTGCGGCTGGATTCCAGGAAGAAAGTTTCACCCGCCGTCTTCTCTGAGAACATGAAGCTTCGGGAGGAGACGCACCATCTGGGTATGCTCACCTGCCCCAGCAGAGGGTGCCGTTCAGACAGCTGGTGAGTGCTGAACTGACGTGTGCATGTCCCCCCCAGCCAGCTACGTCCCTCGGGGCTCAGTGGACGACCTGTTCCCGGGGACCTGGTACCTAACGCGAGTCGACGACAAACACCGCAGAGAATACGCCAGGAGGCCCGTGGACAACCAGCTGCCGGCAGAAGGACAACACGTCCGCTGCAGCGCGGCATCAGAGGTACGGCACGAGTTCTAAGCACATTCTGCACGTTCATTCACGGCACTCACACCGTCCGTCACGTCCTCCCTGCAGCACGTCCCCAGTCCAGCCAAGAAGATGCCTCGTATTCCTGTTGTTGGCTCCACCCCCGAAGCTGCTGTCAGCAACTGACTGTCCTCCGTCCCTCCGAGGCCAAACACCTGAGGTCAGGAGTGCGGCAGCAGACAACCTCTGATTGGACGTGAAGAGTAATTAGCCTGGAGCATAGTGTCCCTAGTGGATGGTGGAGGACAGATCTCACCCCCCCAGAACCCTCTCTCCCACACACACACACACACCTACGTCTTAGGAAAACATGCACATGTCTGCTTCCATCGGTTCGTCGTGGGTGCTGAGATCATCATGGACGACAAGACACCCAAAGCATTTGACATCGGTTTACTGCTGCTGCCATGGCAACCACTGAGTGTCATCCTCAGCATGCGTCAGTCATGTGACCCGTCATGTGATGGCCATGTGAGCAGACGTCAGGACGTCTGAATGTTTGACTTTTCTTGTGTAAAAACTCATGCTTGTTTGTTGTCATCTCTGTAAATGTCCTGTCACAAGATGCTGACTCCATCAGCTCATCAGTTTTAATTTACCATGAGTTTCACACGCTCAATCATTCCATAACTCAGAACACCAGATAGACTGAAAAATACCTCAGGCATCACACGTACACCAGGAGCTGCAGGACCACGGCCTTCCGTCAGGCGGTCAGAAGCCTGAGAACACACACGGTGTCTGCACACACAGTTCGTCTGAATAATGTTGGTGTTTGACCCTCAGTCACCCCTCGCGGGAGGGGGGGCTGCCCCGCCCCTCCAGGTCATATCACCCCAGTGATGTAACGTGGGCACTGAGGACGGTGGGCGGAGACGATTGTGGGTTTGATCCCGACGCTTGTGTCGAGAAGAAGAATGAACATAGCATCTGACTCCACAGGTGGAAAAGAACCTCAGAGAACACGTGCACTGTGCACGTACATGGTCACAATGGACTCATGAGCAGTGACGACTGTAGGACGACACCTAGTGGACACATGTGGCATTGCCTGAGTGAAATGTACAAAACAACAATAAAAGTTCTACAGAACAACAGGTGTGTACTAAACTGCCCCCCCCCACACACACACACACACACACACAAAGGTGCTCACAGACACCAGATTACTGTTCGCGCAGCGGGCTCCGCACGTAATGTCTGCATTCCTCAGAGCGTCCTTTGTCGGCTGCACTGCGGCGTAGTATATTCCTGTGATTTTTGTGTTGAACCCTACGTTTCCCACAACCCTTGCGCGTTGTTTCCATGTTTTGGTCATGCGTCCTAATGAGCTGCTCTGCTCTGCTCCGCTCACACCAGAATGCAGAGCAAAGTCCATGCAGTCGTAAAATGTTGCTGCTTGCATGCACAAGCCTTGCGGACGTCCACTTTGAGTCCGCGCCGACCACTGTGGATTTCCGCCCGAGTGTGTTTTTGCAGTGCGAGACAGCAGCACATGAGGGATGAGAAGCAGTAAGAAGTAAATACAACAGTAAGTAAGAACAGTAGAAGCAGATGATGAATAAAGTTAAGACAGCAGCTGAACTCAGACACTTGCTCTCTATGTCACAGGTCAACTCACAACCGGTCCACTTATCCCAACACCTGGAGCTGTTCAAACACTGACACCTGTTGGTGAATAACACACGGTGCTTCGACTTTATCGGTGGCAGGAGCCGGAGTACCTGGAGGAAACGCGTTTAGCGTGGAGGGTGTGTCTGTCTGTGTGTATTTTTGTGCGCTCACGTGATGACGCTCTGGACTGCAGAGTGATGAGTTTGTAAACACACACACACACACACACACACACACACACACACACACACACACACACACACACACACACACACAGTGCAGGCGGGATCAGTGAAAACTGAAAATGAGTACAAGTTTTCAGTTTCATCAATGAACAGTCATTTCAGTTTGTTTCCGTCAAGTCACGTGACAACGGAAGGGGAACGATTCCCCTCCTTTCTAGATGTAAGAATCCGTGTTCTCAGTGAACTTCTTCCCGAACTGGACCCTGTCCTGTCAGCAGCCGCCGACTCCCCGCAAAAAAAAACACCTCCCAACCCGCAGGAACGACACCGCCCCTCCTCGCTGCTACGCGGCGTCGGGGTGGAGTCAGGGAGCGTCCCCCGGCAGAGGAACCGCCTGTCGGGCCTTCGAGTCCCAGCGACCAAAGTTTGGAGAGTCGGGGATCAACCGGAGCACTGCGCACCGACAAACGACCGACGGCGGGACCCGCACCGACGCTCAGGTCAGACGAACGTGTATGTGTGTGTGTTTGTGTCTATGTCGAGAATAGTTTCCGCCGAACCGGACGTCAGTGACGTCATCGCGAAGTCAGACAGAAAAGTTTTGTGGACAAGGCAGAAAGCGGCCTGTTAGCACTGAGAGGACCGAGGTGGAAAGAAACCAGGGCGGGTGCCACACACACACACACACACACACACACACACACACACACACACACACACACTCTGTCTGCTATCTTAAAGTGCCGCAGGCTACATGTTCAACCTCTGGAGATTTTGAACACGTCTCTCTCACACACACACACACACACACACACACACACACACACTCGCTCGCAGCTCTCTGTAGCCTGGGGGGGTGAATTCTTACACCGGTGTGATGACATTCTCACACACACACACACACACTCTACAGTAAACAAGGTTTACACTTATCTGAAAATAGTTTTACACATTGAAGCTTCAAACAGTTTAGTTGATTAGTCACTAGTCACTCTTTCGCCAGCAGTGTGTCTGTCTGTGTGTGTCTGTCTGTCTGTCACTGTTTTCAGCTTCTGCCAGTTGATGAACGAGTTCAAAGTTTCACCTGTAGAATTAAAGCTGCTGGCTCAAATGAATGAAATACGACTGGAACATGTTCATCATCTCTTCATCTTCATCGCTCATCATCACTCCATCTTTATCTCCATCACCTCATCACCACCTCATCATGTGACACTGAATCCTTGAGTTTTTCAAAAATGAGGAGCGAATGTTTATTAGAACGTCATGGCTGAGAGAAACATTCAGTCATAAACGTTCCGTGTTTTTAAACGTTCTGTTTTGTTGTCTGAGGAACTCGTTGGTTCATGTGTGTACTACCTGCTGTTGACCAATCAGGAGGCTCCATTGAGTAGCCACCTGACCACCTGACGTCCCAGCAGTTATTGGCAGATTACACCTGTGGGTGTGTCTGTCTGTCTGTCTGTCTGTCTGTCTGTCTGTCTGTCTGTCCATCCATAAACACAAGTAGGGCCTTCATGTGTTCATCATGTCTTCTGCTGTCTGTTCATCCTCAGCTGATGATGATGTCACAGTGTAGGACAGGTGTGTGTGGGGGTCGAGGGTGTAAAGATAGGAGGTCTCTGTCTCTCTCCCCTCTCCCTCCCTCCCTCCCTCTCTCTCTCTCTCCCTCGCTACCTCCCTCCCTCAGAAGGAGTTTTCACTCGTCCATGTTTGGTCAGAACGTGCCGCCACCCGTTTGCCACAAGAGTTTTTTTTGTTTTAGTGGTGAAGCAGAGTATGTGTGTGTGTATGTGTTTACAGTAGATACTGTAACACTGCCCCCCACACACACACATACACACACACACACACACACACACACACACACAAAGAATATCTCGTCAATCAGCTGTTGATGGCGCCAGTTATCAAATGTTAGTTTGTCACGGCTAAGGCTAATGTAAACCGGAAGTATCAAATGGTCAAAGTAAATGCAAACATTTCGGGATATTTGACATCCTTCTAGAACGTTCCTCCTCCGACTGTATTCAGTTTTGTATGTGAATCAGAGAATGAAACTTCAGCGAGAAACTGCTGCTCCGTGTCCTCACATCATCTGGGGATACACGGGGTGGGGACAGAAAAAAAACACATAGGGACACAAAGGGACATGGGGTGGGGAAATGTGGGGACACTGGGTGGGACACGTAGGGACACAGTGTATCGGAGGTGACCGACCAAATGTACAGAGAATGTTGAGTTCTAGTGTGTGTTTGTGTCTCAGACGTGTCGCACACTGAACACACACCTGCAGTGGTTAAACTCACGCATGGCGCCGTTGGAGACTCTGCTGCTCTGCTGCTTGTCAACAGACTGGACCTGGGCCAGGACCTGGGCCTGGGCCAGGACCTGGGCCTGGGCCTGGACCTGAACCTGGGCCTGGACCTCTTGTTCTCCTGCTACCATGTGACAGAAAGTGGGCTGGTGTTTGTGATGAATCTGATCAATAATTGATCAGTTGAATCCAGTCAGTCGTTCTGCTGAACGAGTGAAACATGAAACTTTAGTTTCAGTGTCCCTCACACACTTCCTGTTTACTGCTGCTGTCAGAAGCTTCTGGAAACTACGTCTGCTGTCATTTGTGTTTCACTGGGTGTGACCCTGGTGTGACCTGGGTGTGACCCGGGTGTGAACGGATTCTAACCCGTCAGAACACCACGTTACGTGTTGAGCTGATGTGTGTGTTACTGTCAGATGTCACATGACCCGTTTTTGACATGTGACAGGTTGGTTTAGTTTGTCCTGCTTTGTGTGTGTGTGTGTGTGTCAGTCAGTGTTGTGACAGTCAGTTGATGTCCCGTCACCGTGGTGATGATGGATGTTAGATAGCGGCGGACTCTCGTCTGTCGGACGCAGATAGAGATGGTTTGTCCCACTTCCTGTTCCGCCGACGTGTTTCCGCCAACAATCAGCTGCTGGTGAAGTGTGACGGCGGCTGCGGACAGGAAGTGTATAACACACACACACACACACTCCCAGCTGAATCAGAGCTGGTGGATGCCGGCAGCTCAAATGTCCTTTTAAGGAATTGCAGAGTTTTTAAAACAGGAAATGACATCAGAGTTCAGCGTCACTCTCACTCATGAAGACACTGACACACAGCAACTGTGTGTGTGTGTGTGTGTGTGTGAGAGAGAAACAAACTACAAAAACCTGACGAAAGTCAGATTAGAAACTGTAAATAATATTAACGTCGTTGGTTGTTGATCAGTTGTCGATCAGTCATGTGTAAAACACACACATTCATCCGTTCACAAACAGCTGTTCATTGATTGGTGATCACTGATCTTTGATCGGTGGATCATTGACAGCTGGTTTGATGCAGGAACAAAGAAATCAAACAAGTGGAATCTTCTCTTTGCACAGGAAGTAGAACCCCCAAGCAGATCAGCTGACCTGGACAACGCAGGAACACAGAGAACATCAGGTATTTACTGTGTGTGTGTGTGTGTGTGTGTTTGTTTGGTTTCAGTTTGCTAGAATCCTGGTATATGATTGGCTTGTTGCCTCACAAAGCAGGACGTGAAAAAGATGAAGCCGGCATGTTGTGACATTGGCATCAGTGACACTGTGACACTGACGTTTCCTGTTTCTTTTTTCTCTGCTTCCTCATTTTATGCTCGTCTGTTGTACTGAAATGTCTGATGTCACGAGGAACGGTGTGTGTAACAGCTGCTGACACATGAACATTCAGTTACATGACGACTTGCAGAGACTTGTGAGGACGTGCAGCTGCAGAAGCTCTGGAACGCTGTGAACACAAACACACACACACACACGCACCTCCTGCCGTCCTACAGGTGCGGAGCAGCAGTCATGGTGGCGCTGTCGCTGAAGATTGGGGTGGGGAATGTGGTGAAGACGATGCAGTTTGAACCATCCACCATGGTGTACGACGCCTGCCGCATCATCAGGGAGAGAGTGACGGAGGCCCAGCTGGGACAGCGTGAGCACACACACACACACACACACACACACACACAGTGTGTTCACAGTTAGTAACAGATTACTGAATCAAACGTTCATTCGTACGTTAAAACATAGATGTGTATCCCACAGCCAACGACTACGGACTGTTTCTGTCTGATGAAGACCCAAAGAAAGGAATCTGGCTGGAGGCAGGAAAAGCTCTGGACTATTACATGCTGAGGAATGGGGTGAGACACATGCACACACACACACACGCCCCCTCTGTGTCCTGACATATCTCCTCTGTCCTTAAGGACACTCTGGAGTACAAGAAGAAGCACAGGCCTCTGAAGATCCGGATGTTGGACGGCACCGTGAAGACCGTCATGGTGGACGACTCAAAGATCGTCAGCGACATGCTGATGACCATCTGCGCCAGGATTGGTTCGTTGGTGTCAAGCTGCAGCTCATTGGCTGATGTGCAACCCTCTTACCGCCGTCTATTGTGCGTCAGGTATCACAAATTACGACGAGTACTCGCTGGTGAGGGACATTGGTGAGGAGAAGAAGGAGGAGACCACGGGGACACTGAAGAGAGACAAGACACTGCTGAGGGACGACAAGAAAATGGAGAAGCTAAAGCAGAAGCTGCACACAGACGACGAGTGTATGAGCGCTGTTTTCCTGGCGCATACACACACACACACACACACAGTACCAGAGCACCAAGTGATGCTGATGTTATTTGCGTCCCTCAGTGAACTGGTTGGACCACGGCCGGACGTTGCGTGAGCAGGGGGTGGAGGAGACTGAGATGCTGCTGCTCAGGAGGAAGTTCTTCTACTCAGACCAGAATGTGGACTCCAGAGACCCGGTGCAGCTCAACCTGCTCTACGTGCAGGTACACGACCTATCGGATGCTCTGTGACTCAGCACTGTGATGGAGTCTGACACTCAGGTTTGTTCTCACAGGCTCGTGACGACATTCTGAACGGATCCCACCCCGTCTCCTTCGATAAAGCCTGTGACTTCGCAGGTTATCAGTGTCAGATACAATTTGGTGACCACAACGAGTCCAAGCACAAGTCCGGCTTCCTGGAGTAAGTCTCTTCCCGTCCGTCCTATGATGAGCAACTCCACATTTTATTCTAATCCCATACACTCAGTGACTAGTCTGATCCCATATTCTCCAGAGATAAGATTGATCCCATAAAACTCCAGAGATTAGACTGATTCCAGATTATCCAGAGATTAGACTGATCCATATGCACCAGGGATTAAACTGATCCCAGTTTATCCAGGGATTAGTCGGAGTCCAGATTACCCAGGGATTAGACTGGTCCCCGTATGTTCCAGACTGATTATCCAGGGTATACATATCCAGGGAATATGTATACCATACATATTCCATCTCAGATTCCAGACTCTTAGATTTTTCCTAGATTAGTCTAGTTCCAAAGTCTTGTTCTCCAGGCTTTAGTCTGATCCCATGTGTCGTCCTCAGTTTGAAGGAATTCCTCCCCAAAGAGTACATCAAACACAAAGGAGAGAAGAAGATCTTCCAGGTAGGAATTGAAGCTGGACTCTTCTTCCTATGCTCAGATAGCTGTTCAAAGCTTCCTGTCGTCTGCTCAGGCACACAAGAACTGCCAGAACATGACGGAGATCGAGGCCAAAGTCAGCTACGTGAAACTGGCGCGCTCACTGAAGACCTACGGAGTGTCCTTCTTCTTGGTCAAGGTGAGACAGAGGTGGTCTGCCCACGTCTACCTCAAGTGGACACTGTTCAGGCGTATCACAGCCGGGTCCTTGTTCTGCAGGAGAAGATGAAGGGGAAGAACAAGCTGGTCCCTCGTCTGCTGGGAATCACCAAGGAGAGCGTGATGAGGGTGGACGAGAAGACCAAGGAGGTGATCCAGGAATGGAACCTGACCAACATCAAACGCTGGGCCGCTTCTCCTAAGAGCTTCACCCTGGTATGTCTCCATGGAAACGCTGACAGGAAGTGAAGTCCGCTCTTGGCTCGATGACCTCTGACCTTCAGGCGTGTCTGATGTTCCTCAGGACTTTGGCGACTATCAGGACGGGTACTACTCTGTCCAGACCACTGAGGGCGAGCAGATCGCTCAGCTCATCGCCGGCTACATCGACATCATCCTCAAGAAGGTTGGTGACCCCCATCTCCTGCGTGCATGCAGAGGTCAAAGGTCAAACAGAGGTCAAAGGTCCATGATCTGTTTCCTGACAGAAAAAGAGCAAAGATCACTTCGGCCTAGAGGGAGATGAAGAGTCCACCATGCTGGAGGACTCTGTGTCACCCAAAAAGTAAGTGTCACTTCCGGTGGTCAGCTGGCCCCGCCTCCTCCTCTCATCCCGCCCCTCCAGTCCTCTCACCCTGCCCCTCCACCAGGTCAACGGTGCTGCAGCAGCAGTTCAACCGGGTGGGGAAGGTGGAGACGGGCTCGGTGGCCCTGCCCGCCATCATGCGCTCTGGCGCCGGAGGTCCAGAGAGTTTCCAGATGGGTTCAATGCCTCAGGCGAAGCAGCACATCACCAGTGGACAGATGCACCGTGGACACATGCCGCCCCTGGTACACACACACACACACACAAACACACACTCAGACACACTCTGTGCTGACTTGGTGTGTGTCCACAGACCTCAGCTCAACAAGCTCTGACCGGAACCATCAACTCCAGCATGCAGGCGGTTCAGGCTGCTCAGGCGTCACTGGACGACTTCGACACGCTGCCACCGCTGGGAACAGACGCCGTGAGACACACACACACACACACGTATACACATAAACACAAACACAAACACATACACATACATACATATAAACATACACAAACTCTCATCGGAGTGTTCTTTCATCCAGGCTTCTCAGGCGTGGCGCAGGAACAAGATGGATGAGTCCAAACATGAGATCCACTCCCAGGTGGACGCCATCACGGCAGGAACAGCGTCCATGGTCAACCTGACAGCAGGTGAGTCTGCGGCGGCGACACAGCGGTGTTCGTTCCGTCCAGCTGATCACCGTTGTTCATAATCAGGCGACCCGGCAGAGACGGACTACACGGCAGTGGGCTGCGCCGTCACCACCATCTCCTCCAACCTGACGGAGATGTCCAAAGGCGTGAAGCTGCTGGCGGCACTGATGGAGGACGAGGGCGGGAATGGACAGCAGCTGCTGGGTGCCGCCAAGAACCTGGCGTGTGCCGTGTCCGACATGCTGAAGACAGCGCAGCCGGCCAACACGGAGGTACGCGCACCTCAGGCAGGTTGGCATCCTGCTCCATCCACCCTGTGACCTGTGACACCTTGGTGCTTTCAGCCACGTCAGAACCTGCTGCAGGCTGCAGGGAACGTGGGACAGGCGAGCGGAGAGCTGCTGGCGCACATCGGAGAGACTGACACTGACCCACAGTTTCAGGTTGGTGACGCTCAACCCTGGAATCGAACCTGTGGCACAGTACTCGAAGTACTCCTACTGCCTCACAGAACTCCAGGTACTCTTGAGTCGCTTTCCCCTGGAGACAGACTGTCAGGCTGTTTGTGGGCATGAAAACGTTTGCGTTAAAGTGTGTGTGTGTGTGTGTGTGTGTGTGTGTGTCTAGTTTCTAGGTAACAGATCTTTCAGTGGTTCCAGACGGGGAGTTTCCTCTTTTTGTCAGATGCTGGTAACAAATTCAGACAGACAAATGGCACAGTCACATGTCTGATCATCAATCAAACTCGTATCCACATTCTATTGTTTACACATCATTCAGTCAACTTCCTGTAGTACGTAGTACAGTACTCTGTAGTACTCCTCGGCACTGCGTAGTACTCCTAAGTAGTACTCAGTACTCTGTTGATCTCAGTAGTTGATCTTCAGTGGTTTGTTGTTTTGTTTCTCACCTGAACAAATGTTTGTTTGTCAATAATCAGTTAATGACTGATTATTAAAGAGCTCGTCTGTATGATTTATCAGTGATTTATCATTGTTGTCGTGTGACTGAATTGTTCAGGAATTACTTGATTTACTATTGATTTAATAATCTGATATGACTTCAAGACAGATTTCTTCAAATTGTGAACGCAATGAAATGAAAAAAATGAAAAAAAAAACAACGGCTGAATGTTCAGACTATGTGATGCTAACGGGCTGTGTGTGCGTGCGTGCCTATAGGACATGCTGATGCAGCTGGCCAAAGCAGTGGCGAATGCCGCAGCTGCACTGGTGCTCAGGGCGAAGAACGTGGCGCAGAAGACAGAGGACCCTTCTCAGCAGAACCGGGTCATCGCCGCCGCCACCCAGTGCGCCCTGTCCACATCCCAGCTGGTGGCGTGCACCCGAGTGAGCGCCACTTCCTGTCACACGCACACACCGAACTTCCTGTGACTGTGACTCACGCTGTCTGCTCCCGTCCAGGTGGTGGCACCGACCATCAGCTCTCCTGTGTGCCAGGAGCAGCTGATCGAAGCCGGGAAGCTGGTGGCCAAGTCGGTGGAGGGCTGCGTGGAAGCGTCGCAGGGCGCCACCAATGACGAGGGCCTCCTGAAGCAGGTAGGCGTGGCCGCCACCGGCGTCACGCAGGCTCTGAACGAGCTGCTGCAGCACATCAAGCAGTACGCCAGCGGGGGGCACCCGATTGGACGCCACGGGGAGGCTACAGACCGCATCCTGGATGTCACCGACAACATCTTCAGCTCCATGGGAGATGCTGGTGGGTGGGGCTCGGTGCAGGTGGGTGGGGCTACATATTTGTGGGTGGCGCTAGATACTGGTCTTGGAGCTACACGTTAGTGGGTTGGGCTAGATTGCAGTGGATGGGGCCACATGTTAGTGGGTGGGGCTGGATTCTAAACTAAAGTTAAAGTCACCTCCACTTCCTGTGCTCGACCTCAGGTGAGATGGTCCGTCAGGCTCGTATCCTCGCTCAGGCCACGTCAGATCTGGTCAACGCCATCAAGATGGACGCCGAAGGCGAGTCGGACCTGGAGAATTCGCGCAAGCTGCTGTCAGCTGCCAAACTGTTGGCCGACGCCACCGCCAAGATGGTGGAGGCGGCAAAGGTTTGTGTTTGTTGATCACCTGTAGCGACGCCGTGTCTCCACCTGTCAATCATCTGTGTGTGTGCTCACCTGCAGGGTGCAGCTGCGAACCCCGACAGTGAAGAGCAGCAGCAGAAGCTGCGGGAGGCGGCTGAAGGTCTTCGCATGGCGACAAATGCTGCGGCGCAGAATGCCATCAAGAAACGACTCGTCAACAAGCTGGAGGTGAGAAGGAGGCACAGCCACGATGACGTCTGTGGTAACAGCGTCTCCTGATGTTCACTGTGTTCCGTCACATGACCCGCATGTGTTTTCTGTCAGAACGCTGCCCGCCAAGCGGCGGCGGCTGCAACGCAGACCATCGCCGCAGCTCAACATGCCGCCTCGTCCAACAAGAATCCGGCCGCTCAGCAGCAGCTCGTCCAGAGCTGCAAGGTGAAGACGTCCTCCTGTCAGAGAGACGTGTCCTCAAGACTTCCTTAATGTGTGTGTGTGTGTGTGCGTGCGTGTGTGTCAGGTGGTGGCAGAGCAGATCCCTCAGCTGGTCCAGGGGGTCCGGGGCAGTCAGTCTCAACCCGACAGTCCCAGCGCTCAGCTCGCCCTCATCGGCGCCAGTCAGAACTTCCTGCAGGTAACAAACACGGGTGCTGTCTCACTGACCAATCAGAGTCCGTGTCACACAGCGCTTCGAGCCACAGTCGCTCCAACCGTTGTTGTCTTCCAGCCGGGGGCAAAGATGGTCACGGCCTCCAAAGCCACAGTTCCCACCATCAGCGACCAGGCGTCTGCCATGCAGCTCAGTCAGTGTGCCAAGAACCTGGCCAGCGCACTTGCCGAGTTGCGGACCGCCGCACAGAAGGTGAGGCACAGACCTGGATGCCGTGTCCCCACATGTCCGTGTCCCCGCACAGGATGTAATGCTTGATAATAGGGCGTGTGTGTACGTGTGTGTGTGTGTAGGCGCAGGAAGCATGTGGCCCGCTGGAGATCGACAACGCTCTGACAATGGTCAGAGGTCTGGAGAAAGACATCCACGACGCCAAAGCTTCAGCTAATGAAGGAAAACTGAGACCACTTCCTGGAGAGACAGTGAGAGACACTCAGGCACACACACACACACACACAATGCAGGATGATTCAACATGTGTGTGTGTCCTCTCTCTCCAGTTGGACAAATGTTCTCAGGACCTGGGGACGAGCACAAAGGCAGTGAGTTCAGCTGTCGCTCAGCTGCTGAGCGAAGCCACTCAGGGCAACGAGAACTACACAGGCGAGTTAATCGATCTGACCAATGGGAATGGAGCTCACCGACAGGCGCACGCCATCACACACCGCCGGGCGCCGTCACCGCCAGGCACCGTCACAGAGCACCCGGTCTCACAGGGACATGTCCTCTGCTGCAGGTATGGCCGCCAGAGACATGGCTCAGGCTCTAAAGTCTCTGGCCTCAGGCGCCCGAGGAGTCGCTGCCACCACTGAGGACGCGGCAGCACGATGCGCCCTGCTGGACTGTGCCGCTGATGTCATGGACAAATCAGCCAATCTGATCGAGGAGACGAAGAGAGCTGTCGCCAAACCGGGAGATGCAGAGAGTCAACAGAGACTGGCTCAGGTCTGAGACACGTCTCATCTGATGGCAGGAGGACCAACCATTATTGACCCCGTTATTGTGTGTGTGTGTGTGTGTAGGTGGCAAAGGCTGTGTCTCAGGCCTTGAACAGATGTGTCAACTGTCTCCCAGGACAGAGAGATGTTGATAATGCCATACGAACTGTGGGCGAAGCCAGCAAGACTCTGCTGGCTGATTCTGTGAGTACAACTCCACATAGTTACACACCACATAGTTACACTCCACGTACGTCCACCTCAGTCCTGGTTGCCGTGTCTCAGGTGAGCGTCCTGTAGTACAACCACTCCTACAGCTTCTTTTGAAGGACGTGGAAGTGGAGGACTCAGTCGTCCCCAGGACATTGCCTCTGTCTCACAGCTCTCGTCCTCTCGTCCTCTTGTCCAGTTTCCGTCCAGCGGACGAAGTTTCCAGGAGGTTCAGTCTCAGCTCAACGAGGTCGCTGCCACTCTCAACCAGTCAGCCAACGAGGTGGTCCAGGCGTCCCGGGGTACGACCCAGGACCTGGCCCGTGCCACCAGCAAGTTTGGACAAGACTTCAGCAGCTTCCTGGAGGCCGGCGTGGACATGGCGGGGACGTCTCAGGTACACAGGACTCAGTCCAACGGGACACGCTGTGTGCAGAGGAGTGTATATGAGGGCTCTGTCTGTCGTCTGTCCAGTCCAAAGAGGACAAGACCCAGGTGGTGTCCAACCTGAAGACCATCTCCATGTCCTCCAGCAAACTGCTGCTGGCGGCTAAAGCTCTGTCCACTGACCCCAGCTCCCCCAACCTGAAGAACCAGCTGGCCTCTGCCGCAAGGTACTGCTGTCCTCCACCCATCACACATCTGTCCCCCACCCAAGTGCCCTCCTTGTCCACTGTGTGTCTGCCTCTCACCTGTGGACACCTGTGTCCCACAGAGCTGTGACGGACAGCATCAACCAGCTCATCACCATGTGCACTCAGCAGGCGCCGGGACAGAAGGAGTGTGACAATGCTCTGCGAGAGCTGGAGGTACAACACGTTTGAGACACCGCAGATGTGCTGAGCGGGACATGTGTCTGACTGACGTGTGTATGTGTGTGTGTGTGTGTGTGTGTGCAGTCAGTGAGAGGGATGCTGGAGAACCCAACTGAAGCCGTCAACGAGTTGTCCTACTTCGACTGTATTGACAGCGTCATGGAGAACTCCAAGGTGAGACACACGCACACTCGTTTCAGCTGATGTGCCTCAATGTGGGCGAGACTGGGAGGAGCTCCGCCCCTTGCTATAACAGACATGACATGTCTAGACCACACATTCTAGCCACCTCTGTCTCTGTGTCCTCACCTGTGGACCCCCCCACACACACACACATACACACACACACACACACAGGTGCTCGGCGAGTCCATGGCGGGAATTTCCCACAACGCCAAAAGCTCCAACCTGCCGGAGTTTGGTGACTCCATCAGCTCGGGCTCCAAAGCACTGTGCGGTCTGACTGAGGCGGCTGCTCAGGTAACAACGCTCGCACACTCACGTGAGACCTCTGTCCCTGTGTGAACCTGACGGTCGCATGTCCGGTCACAGGGTGCGTACCTGGTGGGCGTGTCCGACCCCAACAGCACCGCCGGTCAAAAGGGGCTGGTGGATCCCGCTCAATTCGCCCGTGCAAACCAGTCCATCCAGATGGCCTGTCAGAACCTGGTGGACCCAGCCTGCACGCAGTCACAGGTATGCACACACACACACACACTCACACACCTCCAGCAGCTTGTTTGATGAACCGTGTCTCTACCTAGGTTCTCTCTGCCGCCACCATCGTAGCCAAACACACATCTGCGCTGTGTAACGCCTGTCGCCTGGCGTCCTCCAGAACCACCAACCCAGTTGCCAAGCGACAGTTCGTCCAGTCAGCCAAAGAGGTCGCCAACACCACCGCCAACCTTGTCAAGTCCATCAAGGTCAGTGTCCCCCTTGCCACCACCACAGAACCACACATCACATGACAGCCATCTGACTTGGTCCATTCCGTCCCCCACAGGCTCTGGACGGAGCCTTCAACAGGGAGAACCGGGAGAACTGCCGCGCTGCCACCGGCCCTCTGATCGAAGCTGTCAACAACCTGACCGCCTTTGCCTCCAACCCCGAGTTCGCCAGCATTCCAGCTCAGATCAGCCCAGAGGTTGGTGTCCTTGTCTCAACACCCCCATGTTCTCTGAGGACCAAGCTCTAACGTCCACTCGTCCCTAGGGTCACGCAGCCATGGAGCCCATCGTGGCGGCGGCAAAGACGATGCTGGAGAGTTCCACCGGTCTGATCCAAACAGCCCGCTCGCTGGCCGTCAACCCCAAAGACCCGCCCAAATGGTCCGTCCTCGCTGGACACTCCAGAACTGTGTCCGACTCCATCAAGAAACTCATCACCAACATGAGGTACAAAAATACTGCGGCTAGTTCTACTACTACTACTTCTACTATTACCACTACTGCTGCTGGTGGGGTTGTAAATAATATTTTATAGTAAAATTGCTACATACATGAAGAGAAGTGATGAATCTGTGACTTTTAAAGAGTCTCCACTTGTCCAGGATGCCGCAAGGCGCAATGCTAACACACCCCAACAACTCATAGATTTTATGTGTGTGTGTGTGTGTGTAGAGAAAAGGCTCCTGGGCAGAGAGAATGTGACGACGCCATCGAGGTTCTGAACGGCTGCATCAGAGAGGTGGACCAGGCGTCACTGGCTGCCATCAGCCAGCAGCTAACGCCCCGAGAGGACATCTCCATGGAGGTACGCTTCCCTGAACCTCAACTTCACCTATTTGTGTATGTGTGTTCGTGTGTGCGCGTGTACTCATCACCCGGGGTGTGCTCCAGGCACTCCACGAGCAGATGGCTGCGTCCGTCCATGAGATCAGTCACCTGATTGAACCTGTGGCATTGGCTGCCCGCTCGGAGGCATCTCAGCTGGGACACAAGGTGAATGGCAGCAACCACTGGGGGTGGTGTGTTCCAGCTATAAACTCATGAAACGTGCCATGTCCCTGAGCAGGTATCTCAGATGGCGTCCTACTTTGAGCCTCTGATCATGGCAGCAATCGGCACAGCGTCAAAGATCCTGAGCAGCCAGCAGCAGATGGCGGTTTTAGACCAAACCAAGACCCTGACGGAGTCGGCGCTGCAGATGCTCTACACCGCTAAGGAGGCTGGAGGAAACCCCAAGGTGCTCACGCTCCTCCAACAGGGGGCGGGGTCTGCATCACTCAGGGAGACAGGGTCTGTGTCAGGTCACTCACGCAGTCACATGTGTCCAGGCAGCGCACATGCAGGAGGCGCTGGAGGAGTCGGTGCAGATGATGAAAGAAGCTGTAGACGACTTAGGAGCAACTCTTGCTGAGGCAGCGAGCGCAGCCGGCGCTGTGGGCGGGATGGTGGACGCCATCAACGACAGCATCAACAGAATGGAGGACGCACCCGCCCTCGACCCTGAGGGCACCTTTGTGGATTATCAGACCACCATGGTGAAAACAGCCAAGGCCATCGCCGTCACTGTGCAGGAGATGGTAAGAACGAGTATGTGCAAAAGTAGTAGTAAAAGTATTACATTAGTACAAGTAGTAGTACAGCTTGTCCACTAGAGGGCCATGTACCTGCCAACAGCAGCACACTGAAAAGATGAACTCACATGAGACAAACTCACCTAGTTGATTGGCAGTGAATGTGTGAGTTTAGTGGACTTGGACCAGTTAAAGAATCAAGTTCTGACCAGCAAGTGAAGCACAAATAAATCTTCGAGTGACCAAACGTTTTTGTCGTTGGACCTCCGTCAGCTTCCGGCTGGTTTGAGTGTGACAGACAAGCGTCCTGCTCGTGTGTGAAAACACCTGCTGAGGTTTATCTCAGGCTAAATCTGTTCCCAGTGCGGCGGCAGAGAGCTCACGGTGAGCAACTGGAGTGATGATTGTCTAATGAGTTGTGAACGTATAGAGTGACACACGTCAACGACGTGACCGTAAATATAACACACATATCAGCCTGTGCTCATGGGACGGAAATAACAGACACACACGGGGCTGGCGCCCCCCCTGCTGGCAGGAAATAACTCATCTACTTGTAGAAACATTCCGGTCCATCATCAGTCGCTCGTCACCTGCTGCAAACATCTCATTCCTGTGCGTCGTTTCCTCAGGTGACAAAATCCAACACGAACCCTGATGACCTTGGTGGACTCGCCAACCAGCTGACCAACGAGTTTGGAAATCTGGCCAACGAGGCCAAATACGCCGCAGTGACAGCGGAGAACGACGAAGTAAATAAAATGCCATGAGTGGATCCGAAATTGGCATCTTCTTCTCGCTGTGTGTGTGTGTGTGTGTGTGTGTGTGTGTGTGTGTGTGTGCGTGCGTGCGTGCGTGCGTGCGTGCGTGTTCCATCAGATCGGCTCACACATCAAGAAGCAGGTTGGTGAACTGGGATTTAGCTGCACTGGTCTGGTGACCAAAGCTGGAGCTCTCCAGTGCAGCCCCAACGACACCTTCACCAAGAAGGAGCTGATCGAGAGCGCACGCAAAGTGTCTGAGAAGGTACACACACACACACAGACAGAGGGAAATGTTTCCTATCAGAGGCTGAATGTCGACATGTCTCTTGTCAGGTGTCCCACGTGCTGGCGTCCCTCCAGGCCGGTAACCGTGGCACCCAAGCCTGCATCACGGCCGCCAGCGCTGTATCTGGAATCATCGCCGACCTGGACACCACCATCATGTTTGCCACCGCTGGGACGCTGAATAGAGAGAACGAGGAGACGTTCGCTGACCACCGGTAAATCAGTGGATCCATGTGCTGGTCCTGGTGTGTTCCTCTTGTGATGGTGGTCACTATGAGGGTCTTGTGACTTGCTGTGTGCAGAGAATGCATCCTGAAGACAGCCAAAGCTCTGGTGGAGGACACCAAGCTGCTGGTGTCCGGGGCCGGAGCCAGTCAGGAGAAACTGGCTCAGGCCGCTCAGTCCTCCGTCACCACCATCACTAAACTGGCTGACGTGGTCAAACTGGGAGCTGCCAGCCTGGGTTCTGAAGACCCGGAGACTCAGGTACCGTTAGTGCTGACACCACTGTTGTTAGCTCGGTGGCTAACAGACTAAATGATGCTAGAACGTATCCATGGTGAGGCAGCACATGGAGGGAAGTAGACCAACCTGAATACGAACGTCTGTTGATGCCCATCAGTGTCCTCACGTCTGTTTGCTGTGCCCCCCAGGTGGTCTTGATCAACGCAGTGAAAGATGTGGCCAAAGCTCTTGGCAACCTGATCAGCACCACAAAGGCAGCAGCCGGCAAACCTCATGACGACCCCAGTATGCTGCAGCTGAAGAACTCCGCTAAGGTCAGCGGGTCTTCCAGGTGATCAGGTCTGGTGTCGATGCAGTGTCCTCTGATGTCGTTTGATGTCTCGCTGCAGGTGATGGTGACCAACGTCACATCGCTCCTAAAGACGGTGAAGGCTGTGGAGGATGAAGCCACAAAGGGAACCAGAGCTCTGGAGGCCACAATCGAGCACATCAGACAGGAGCTGACTGTGAGCTGAACTGATCTTAGCCTAGCTTAGCTTAGCTTAGCTCATGAGATGACAGCTGCTGGAGAAGCTGCGGCACGGTGCTGCATTCGGGTTCTAACCTACACGTTTCAACATGCAGCTTTTCAGCAGCTCAGACCCGCCTCCAAAGACGACCACACCTGAGGAGTTTATTCGCATGACAAAAGGAATCACCATGGCGACAGCCAAGGCGGTGGCTGCCGGGAACTCCTGTCGTCAGGAAGACATCATCGCCACGGCCAACCTGAGCAGGAGGGCTATCGCCGACATGCTGCACTCCTGCAAGGTGTGTGTGTCCGTGTTTTCATGTGTCAGCTAACGGACACCTGTCCCACCTGAGCCGCCAGTCACATGATCATGCCCCCCCACAGGAAGCCGCCTACCACCCAGAGGTCAGTAAGGATGTGCAGATGAGAGCACTGCGCTACGGCAACGAGTGTGCGTCCGGATACCTGGGACTGCTGGAGCATGTGCTGGTGGTGAGAAACACACACACACACACACACACACACACACACACACCAGACATTCATGATGACCATCCTGCTCTCACTCGTCATGGGTCTCTGACTGTCAGAATGAGCTACAGTGAGCTGATCCCATGTGTGTTTGTAGGACTGTGTGTGTGTGTGTGTGCATGCACGCAGTCATGGACTTCTTGTAGCTTTGCGTTGGCTCATCGCCGACGTTCCTCGGTGGTTGCGTCCAAATGACAACAGATCAGAATAAAGTTGAGCTAGTGGAGGTGTGATAATCCTCTGCACCTGTCGGACGCTGCTCGACCTGCTGCTGCGTGTTTCCCCGGACAGTTTGAGGACACTCACTCACACACACACACACACACACACACACACTCTCAACTTGTCTGACATTATTTTATACATGTGAGAGTTTCAAGTTTCAACTCCACGGGGAACCGGGGAACAATGTTCAATCTGTACGGGAGACAATCATAGACACAGTCACACCAAAAATCACACACACCAACAATCACACATACTTCAAACGTGTGTGTGTAGCCGGAGGCTCCAGGTATAACATCAGAAAGAAAATCTGTGTCAAACATCAAAGAGGTGTGTGACGTCACATGTTGTGTGTTGGTGCATCAGATCATCCAGAAACCGTCTCACGACATGAAGCAGCAGCTGGCTGTTTACTCAAAGAGGGTGGCAGGGTCCGTCACCGAGCTCATCCAGGCTGCCGAGGCCATGAAAGGTACGCCACACAAGTACTGTTCATGGGGGGTGTTGGGCTTCATGAAAACAGGAAATGACACAGAACATTACTCGGCAGAGTTCAGGTAAGATAAGAGGTTAGGATCAGGTCACATTTAAAGCTTGGGGTCAGGTGAACATGAGTTGAGTGCGTGGGTGTGTGTGCGTTGCAGGCACAGAGTGGGTCGACCCAGAGGATCCCACCGTCATCGCTGAGAACGAGTTGCTCGGAGCTGCTGCCGCCATCGAAGCAGCTGCAAAGAAACTGGAGCAGCTGCGACCAAGGACCAAACCCAAGGTGATACACACCTGCTGGCTCCGCCCACCTCCCTGATGTCAGCCCCACCTGACCTGTCCTCACACACCTTCAGAGCTCATGTTCACTCTGAGCGTTCTCGTAAACAGGAAGCAGATGAGAGCCTGAACTTTGAGGAGCAGATTCTGGAAGCCGCCAAGTCCATCGCAGCCGCGACCAGCGCACTGGTCAAGGCGGCGTCAGCAGCGCAGAGGGAGCTGGTGGCTCAGGGCAAGGCGAGTTCACACACAGATCAGTGCACGGATCCCGTTGTCTGTCCAACACACAGATGATCTGACATGTGTTTCAGGTGGGAGCGATTCCGGCCAACGCCGTGGACGACGGTCAGTGGTCCCAGGGGCTGATTTCTGCCGTAAGTGTCCGTCAGCTGACAAACACCTGACGCCGTGGACTCTTCTCACCGCCAACACCTCTGACTCCGCAGGCTCGAATGGTTGCCGCAGCAACAAACAACCTCTGTGAGGCTGCCAACTCTGCGGTCCAGGGCCACGCCAGCGAAGAGAAACTCATTTCGTCCGCCAAACAGGTGGCGGCATCCACTGCTCAGCTGCTGGTCGCCTGCAAGGTGAAGGCTGACCAGGACTCGCAGACGATGAAGGGGCTCCAGGTGGGTCGAGTGCTGGGAGCCGTAGACATACATTCTCATGTACAGCAGGTACCGCGGCCGCTGCACCGCTGTTATGTGGGACGTCATCTGTCCTCACCTGTCAGCATTTCTGACGTGTTCAAGGCTGAACAGCTGATCGATGGGTGGGATTAGTTACTTGCACACCTGTTGGCCACGCCCCCTTTTGTAACGTCGAAGCTCATTCCAGCAGTGACGGTGTGTCATGACATCATCGTTCCGGGACAAAGACAGCATGAAGCTGTGTCTGTGTGACCTTTAGGATGTCGCTGGCTGCAGCACATCGCTCCCGTCTCATGTTCTCTCGTCCAATCAGCAGCAGCTTATCTCCTCCTCTTCTGGGCTGCAGCTGCCGCCGCACTAATTCCCAAACGCTGTCGTGTGGGGGTGGAAACAATCCAGAGGTCCGTCAGCACTGAGACACTCGCAGCGAGCTCTGATTTCACGCAGCATCTGCTCGCTTCACTCTGACCGCCGGCGACGCCCACATCTGCCTGGCAAACCGTTGTTTCGTACGAAACATTTGTGAGCATCACACAGCACCGTGTGTGTGTGTGCGTGCTACCATTGTTTCAAACACACTGGTATACCTGATGTGTAAAATATATACATGCATATGTATTTCAGCTAGTTCAGAGCTAAGGACGAGTTCCTGTCCGAATATACTCACAGGTCAAAGGTCATTTGATCAGTTGACTAAGCGATCAGAAATCATCAGCAGACACTTTGTAAAGTGTATGTGGTTTTAGGCCACACCCACCTGCAACAATTAACATTTACGTCCTCAGACAATCAGAGATCAGTGCTCTCTCCTCTTCCTCCTCCTGTGTGTCCTTACACAGAGTGGTGTGGTGGGGGGGGGCAGGACAACTCAGATCCACAAAAGGAGAAAAGGCTGCTGCGTCTCGTCCAATGAGACAAATGACTGAAACTCAGCTGCTTGTTTCCTTTTTCAGAAATCATCCAACAGAGCAGAAAGAAACGTTTCCTTTCCAGGAGCGTGTGAACGCTCAGCTGATGTTTCATTTACTGTCCAACATCCCTTCAGTCTGTTCTTCGTCCTCAGCCATCACGTGGTTGTCAGAGGGGCGGAGCCTCAACTGCAACTTTTGAATAAATCATTCAGATGCTTTTTTTTTCTGACTGCGAGTGTCGCCCCCCACAGGCTGCCGGTAACGCGGTGAAGCGCGCATCTGATAACCTGGTGAAAGCGGCACAGAAAGCAGCATTTGACGCTCAGGACGATCAGGCCGTGGTGGTGAAGAGTAAGATGGTGGGCGGGATCGCTCAGGTGAGTCCAGGCTGACGTAGACAGACGAGTACTGTGAGTAGAGGCGAGTTGTAAGAAGAGCTCTAGGTCTCTGAGGGGAAACTTCCAGTCGTGGACGTCACCTGTTGCCATGTCTGTGCTGCAGATCATCGCTGCGCAGGAAGAGATGCTGCGGAAGGAGCGCGAGCTGGAGGAGGCTCGGAAGAAGCTCGCCATGATCAGACAGCAGCAGTATAAGTTCCTCCCGTCGGAGCTGCGGGAGGACGGTCAGGAGCAGTGAGTGTGGACGGGGGGCGGAGCTACAGTAACATGAGATAATCATCAGGTTCTGGATCAGCTTTTGTATTTAAATGTGCTCTAACATAAGCGCTCGCAAACATTCACATCCACGTGCCTTTAAAGTATCTGTGTTTCTCTTATACATGATTCCGTAGATGGCGTGACGCACGCGCTTAGAACTCGGCGTCCTGTCGGCCTCCATTAAACCTGCCACAGGTCGTGTGAACAATCTATGCAAACATTAGCGGTGGCGACTCGACAGATGAGATTCATCGTTTCATGTCGTCGCACAAAGAAAAAAAAACGTTGAAAAAATGTATGAACTTTTCAGCGGAACAAAGAAAAAAGTTATTTTTTTAAAGATGGAGCTATAAAATGTTTAAAAATGTTTCGTACCGTCAGTTTTTGTTTCTGCAGCTCTGATTTGATTAGATGAATAAATCATGAAGCCATATATTTAATATTTGACATATCTGACTTTTCTATGTTAGTTTGCCTGCAGCACACACACACACACACACACAAATATAACATGTATGCGCTCATGTGCATACACATATACACACACAGAATTTGTCCACAGTATTTTCATTTAAACTCTATGTGCACTTCATTCTTTAATTTATCAGAGCTTCAGTTCCACCGTTGTTGCAAATTATTGTTGTAGAGCGATATGAATTTAACTCTTACCCTTTGTTCACATTTGCAAAAAAAATGTCAGAGGTGGTTTGACGCAGGTCACCTGAGGGCGCCGCCAATTTATATTCAATAAAGTCTGTTTCCTCTGAAACCGTCTTTGTCCTCTTCATCTCCACTTATCACAGGATGTCTCAGTCTCTCACACTCACTCACACTCCATACGTAAAAACACGTCAGCAAACGTGAACTCTTCATGTGTTCATGAGCCACGAACACTGAAAATGTGTTTTACCTCGTTGGAACACGAAAGAGTGTTGCTGTCGTCCAATCACAGCACCGAGTCTGCTCGGCCGGTGCCATGTCTGAGCACTTCAAACTTCATTTAAAAAAACAATTTCAATTAGAGTTGATGGTTTACATCAGTTAGCTAGCTACCAGAGGGAGGAGCTGCACCGACAGCCAAACCACGGTCTGAGCGTTCGACTGTGATGACGTGCGTGACGCGGCAGTGGAAGTTGTTAAAAAGGAATATTCCATATACTATTTCTTCCATGTCCACCCCCTCAGGACAGAGACGCGTAGCAAAGGTAAATGAGGACAGAGCGCTCACAAACAGATGTTTGTAAAGTTGGTCTACAACTTTCTGTTTGAATAACTCGCCATTTCTTTCTCAGTTTTGATGGTGCTACACACACAGACATTCATACACACACTCGTACACACTACAAGGGTGTCTAAATATGGACACAGTGTGTGTGTGTGTGTGTGTGTGTGTGTGTGCAGCTGGCACTCCATCCCAAGCTCTGTCCTCTGTCCACCTCCTCTGCCGTCGCAGTCCACGGCGTCTCTCTCTCTCTCTCTCTCCCTCAGAGCGTCTTTCTGCTGCTGCCGAGGACACACTCCTTCACACTCCTTCAAACTCCTTCACACTCCTTCACACACTTGGAGCAAACATGGAGGCCATCAAGAAGAAAATGCAGATGCTGAAGCTGGATAAAGAAAACGCCATTGACCGGGCTGAGCAGGCGGAGGGCGACAAGAAAGGAGCTGAGGACAAATGCAAACAGGTGAGTTAGTTAACACACACGCACACACACGCACACAGGTCACACAGGTGAGAAACCAATGTTTTTACTGCTGAATACACTCTCACCCTCTCTCTCTCACAGTTACACACACACACAGTCTCTGTCTTGCTCTCTCTCTGTCACACACACAGTCTCACACACCCTGTTTCTCTCTCACACATGCACATACTCACAGGCAGACACACATACACATGCATTTAACAGTGTTCAAACTGTTTTGGTGTAAAAACGTGACAAAGGTAACAACCCAATCAGACATCAGCTGTCATGTACTACTACTGCACACTGTACTACAGTACTACACAGGACACTGTGTGTGTGTGGGTGGGTGTGGTACAGTTGCAGCTCAGGAACCAGGTCCCAGTGATCAGACGGGATCAAAACACTAAGAATAGACACAAAGACATAGTGTGTCCACACACACACACACACACACACACACACACACATACACAGTGGGTCCTCACAGTGTCCTGACACACATACACTATTTTTTCACACACACAGACAGCGTGTCCTCACACACACACACAGACAGCGTGTCGTCACACACACACACACACACACACACACACACAGACAGACAGCGTGTCCTCACACACACACACATACAGTGTGTCTTAACACACACAGTGTCCTCACACACATATAATGTGTCCACACACGCATATAGTGTGTCATCACACACACAGACAGCGTGTCCTCACACACACACACAGACAGCGTGTCCTCACACACACACACACACAGACAGCGTGTCCTCACACACACACACACAGACAGCGTGTCCTCACACACACACACACAGACAGCGTGTCCTCACGCACACACACAGACAGCGTGTCCTCACACACACACACACACACACACACAGACAGCGTGTCCCCTGGTGTTTGACGTCTATTTCTGCTGCTGTGAACATCAGACAGTTGCGTCCACAATGAGATGGAGGATCAGGATTCCAGCTATTTGTGACCCAGAGGCCGTAGAAGGCGGCGATACAGGATGGACATTTGTCCCAGAGACACCGGCGCCAAACATCACTGTTGTTGTCTTTTTATAGTCCTGGACGCTGCTGCAGCCACAAGTTTGGAAATGAGTCACCAGCGACCCCGAGATGACTCAGCTGCTTTTCATTTATTCTGTGTTATTTTGTGTTCAAACGCTCCATCGTCTTCATGGGTTTGTTCTCTGCTTTCTGTGAAATGTCATCGAAGAGACTGAATATATAACACACAAATGTTCATCAATCTGACATTCCATCACCCTTCTGTCCCTCTCACCTGTGTTTCCCAGCTGGAGGAGGAGCTGCTGGGGCTGCAGAAGAAGCTGAAGGGGGTGGAGGACGAGTTGGACAAGTACTCGGAGTCCCTGAAGGACGCCCAGGAGAAGCTGGAGCAGGCAGAGAAAAAGGCTGCGGACGTGAGTGGACATCTGCCAATCATCATTGGGCCCCGCCCACTGTCAGTGCTCACCTGCAGTAACGCAGTAATCAGCTGTGTCACTGTCAGCTTTACCCCCCTCCCACACACACACACACACACACACACACTGCAGTGACTTGTCCTTCAGTCCATTTATAGTGTTGAAGCAGCTCACTCACGCATGCACACACACACACACACACACACACACACACACACACACACACACACACACTCAGTGTTTGTTCTTCTGCTGGGACAGTCGACCAAAGATGGAAACCGACCTGCTCTGTTTACACTTCCTCGAGTGTGTGCGAGTGACAGTTAGTGTGTGTGTGTGTGTGTGTGTGTGTGTGTGTGTGTGTGTGTGTGTGTGTGTGTGTGTGTGTGTGTGTGTGTGTGTGTGTGTGTGTGTGTGTGTGTGTGTGTGTGTGTGTGTGTGTGTGTGTGTGTGTGGGTGCGTGTGTGTGGGTGTGTGTGTGG
>CAAKHB010000874.1:26235-39093 GCA_901007665.1 Aeoliscus strigatus
AGAAGGAAGCGGTGGGAGAGGGGGCCATCAGCAGGTCATCAGTATTCCAGCAGCCTCTGCCTGCGCTGTGTGGGCAGCACAATAATTTCATTCTGATGTGACCGATCAATAGCTGTGGCCAGTGGAAGGGGACCAGGCCGACTGGCTCTGATGTCCGTGTCATCTTTAAAACATTCCCACACAGACAGTGGCTGCAGGTTTCTCACTGGTCTGGACACAAATACATCACAGTATGGAAACAGATACATTCACACACACACGGATGACGCTGCATTTCAGTGTTTAGATTCTTGCTCAAGGACACTTCAGGATGGACACTCACATTCACACTCACACTTACACTCTCAAACATGTTCCCAGATTTATCTACAAATTCAGAAGACGAATTCAGCGGTCGACAGTCCCCAAAGGTTGGCCGTCAGGATTTTTGATGTGGGCAGAGCCGTTTGGCACTCAGAATCTGGCGATTTCGAAACTTTAACGCAATATGGATGTCATCTTGGAGAGGTTTTTGGCTCTGCAAGGGAACATGGATAGTTTTGGAGACCAGAATTGACAAACAGCAAAATCTATGTGAAAATGTAGTTTAGTAATGTAGTGTCTTCCATCTTAGTGACATAGACCTTTGACTGGCGGTGGACAACAGAGACACCAGTGTCACCACGGGGGATATCACCTACCTAATGCGAACGTTAGCTTGCAAGCTAGTAAACCACGTCATTTTCAGCCGCTGACGCTGTTGCGTATGTTTGGTGTTGGTGTGTGTGATAAATTGTCGTCTTCATTGTAGATTGTGGTTTATGATGTGAGGTCAGAGGTTTGATGTGTTGTAAATATTCACTACAATGTAGTGCATTTCACTTTCACAGCACTGCTTGATTTGACAATACCACCCTGTTGAAACTCGCACAGTTCACAAGTAAGTGCATAGTGTGTACAGTGGACTAGAAAGAAGTGGACTAACAGAAGTGTTTGATTTGAGATACAGCTCTGGGGTGTCTGCCTCAAGAACACTTCAGTGGACTCAAACTATGAACCCTTTGGTCATTGGTCGACCCGCTGAACCTCCTGAGCTACAAAGTAAAACAGACCTTTGAGTTCTGTTGTCGAATACCAGGTTGGATGTCTGTGTTCTGTGTTCATTCATCTATGTTGGTTGATGTTCTCAGGTGCTGGATCTGAAAACCGGTCTTCATTTTGTCTTCAAAAACGAGCGCCCCTTCCCAGCCGCTGCCTTTTTGCCTGTGATTCTTCCTGCTCTTTGCCGAAGCAGATCTGCTAATGTGCGCAGTAATTTGCAAATGTGTGTGAGGGGTTTTGTTTGCCCTGAATTCAGGCTGGTTCCTTGTCTGCCTGTGCTGTGTCTCATTATACAGCTGAGAAGAACACCAGTCGGCTGCAGCAGCCAGTGATTTCAAACAAGACATTCAAGACAAAACAAGATTTTTGTTTTGTTTTTGCACATTGCCCCGCACATTTGCAAATGTGCCAGGGTGAGAAGGTCACAAGCATCAACTGTAAAAGTACTGTACACAGTCTATAATACACATACATATCAGTGTACATTTACAGTGTAGTTATTTGTTTGCACATCCACTGTTTGTACACGTGACATTTACACACACATTTATAAAGGCCATGTACATATTCACACATTTTCTTCCTACACAAAAAAAATACATTTGCAAATTTGCAAACACATTTTCAAATGTGCATTCCTTTTCTTTGCATATGTAGAACTCTTAGTTCTGCACAAAGGTAGAGTAGCATCCCTCCTCCAAAATAATGATTAGTTATTATTGTTGACATTGATAATATAATATAATATAATATAATATAATATAATATAATATAATATAATATAATATAATATAATATAATATAATATAATATAATATAATATAATATAATCAATTAAATTGGGCAGGATAAATAATCCAGAAATAACAGTGAACAGGAAAAATAATGAGTAATATATTTGAGTAATATGAGTAATATATGTAAAATAGAATATTCAAAAAGGAATAACATGACATAATAATAGAATATGAAAATAATAAAAAGCACTGTTTTGCACTCTGTGGTTGTTGGTGCTGACATCTGCAGATTCAGACATTTGCATTTTGTCAAACAGAAAGCAGTGTGAATGTTGCACACATACCTGTTGTGGAGTTGTGGAATCACAGCGGTCTACTGAGTGGTGCTCAGTTAGGAGACGGGAGTACTGTTGCATGTCACCACGGGAGTACTGTTGCAAACTCACACACACACACACACACACACTCACAGATTGCACACATGTCAGCATACAGACAGATAAATACATCACACACCAGAATCATGTTTATAGAAGCTCCCTGCTGGTCAGAGTATCTGTATTTGTCTGTTCATTGGCTGTAGAGAAACAGCTAGAGAGAGGAGCAAAGTGATGGATGATCGATAGAGAGCTAATAATTACCAGATCACCCTGGCGAGAGTTTTAGGATCATACATTTCATGACATGATGATGAGTATGTGTGTTTTGCCTCTATGCCCACGGTCGCTCACACTATGATGCTAATATTTGAAACACAGGTTTGTTGGGTTTTGCGACTTTTCGGTTTTGCTTGAATGATGTTGGATGTTTGACATTTGACAAAATATCGAAACGCTTTACAAATTGATTTCATTGTCACAGTATCAGTATCACATTGGTTACCAATATAAGAGGTATTCCAAAGACAGAAGTAAAAAATAAAATAAAAAAATAGCCTTTTTTATTTTGTTTTTTCATACCTACAGGGACACCTGTCCTGAATTAATCTGAGGTGTTGTGATTGGTAGTGGTCTATTTAGCACATAGATGCTGCTAAAAACAAAGAATGTAATATTTGTAATTAGTAAGTTGATTTGGCTAGTGGACACACACATAAATGCTTGTGTGTGTGTGTGTGCGCGTGTACACGTATGCATAGGTCTCCCCCTTCTGATGACATTGTATTTGTGCCACAATCCTGAGTGCGCACAGTAAATGTTTTGCACGAGCAGTCAAGTATTTGAGCGAGCAGTAGGAGGTGCTGGTGCGAGCTGAACCTTGCCATCACACTCGCTCAGACTGTGGTCTGTGTGCGCTCAACTTGTTCTGCACTCTTTGCTCAAGCAAAAATCAGCCCAGTTCTCAAAAAGAGGGATTTTATGATTCCCAGCCCGAACCAAAGGGTTGGAAGAGGAACTTATGAATTTCTAGTTTTCAGATATCACGTTATTGTCTGTGTGAAGCCTTAGCACCTGCTATTGTCTGACCTATAAAACTACAAAAGTACAAAACTAGAAAAGCACTCGGAGAGCTCAGACCTCCACCAATCAGCTCATTTCCACCCAGTATCATCGTCCTCCATTCATTTCATCTACTCTAATCAATTTATTGATCATCACACATGCCTTTGTCACTAATAGTCAAATAGTTATTACAAAAATCATTAGCAACTCTCTTACACAAATCGTGCACTCTGAGCTGTATTTTGTATTTTTGTTCTTCATTTTCTTTCAACCAAACCCCCGACCTTTGTGTTAACAGACAGACCCACTAACCACTGTCCCACAGAGACAGTCCACTGCTGCTGTTCTGGAGTTCTAGAAACAGATGCTGACGAATGAGGACGAATCCTTCAACACACTCCTGGATCCAGATGGTTCCAGAACACCACCAACATTTAATCTTTTTATCTGGTTCTGGACCAACTATCAGCATTCATTCAAATCCATTCCAAATAACCTCGAGGTGGGTAATGAAGTTTGTCAGTGGGAGACAGGTGAAGTTGAACAACCACTCCTGACTGCTCACGCACTGCTCAAAACTCTAAAGGCCCAAACATACTCAACAACATCAATTATGTGGAGCGGAATCCGCAGATGTCCACGCGGACTCAAAGCGGACGTGCAAAATCCTTACTGAGCACGCTCAGGACTGTGGCACAAATATAACGCCATAGACTTGGGCCACCCCAGTCAAAATCGTCTGGACTGTGGTTTCTCATATGATCTTTGGAAAGTGGGGATCAGCGGACTTGACTTGAGCTAAAAGTGTTCTTGGCAGAGGCACAAACACGGCTCCTCATTAAACTCCTAACTCCCATTACTGCCATCACACAGCACCGATGCAGATCTCTGGAGCGTTTATGTCGGAGGACTCTAATTGCTATATGGTAATGTGGTGCCTCTGCATTCCTGCTGTTTTGACACTGAGGCAGCTGACACAGTGTTGTGTGCTGTGGAAGGAGCTTTGAGTTATGCTTGGTAAAAAGTCCCGTACTGATTGATTGGCTCATCGCTAAAATGGCATTGGCTCGTAGCGAGTGGATGGCGGCCGGCTTTCACCGCTCCTCTCTATCCGAGTCTCATGCTGTCAGTCACATATGCAATTGTGTGAATGGATTTGACGATGGCAGGAGACGACTCTCCACTGAGCCACTTCAGACGCATTTCCTCTTCCTCTCGTGCTTCTCGTGGCCCTCACAGTCTCTGCCTTCCTGCCCTTTCTTCTCAAGGGCCCAATTTGGCTCCGATGACCTCTTTTTTCTTTCTCCTGCAGGTACAACCAGGCAGCCTAAGGAGGGGGAGGTGCTGGGGGTGGACTACAACTTCGTGAGTGTGGAGCGTTTTATGGAACTGGAGCAAAGTGGAGCCTTGCTAGAGAGTGGAACCTATGAAGGTGAGGGATCGCTGTGGTGGCTGCGCACAGAGCGAGACGGGTGTGAACTGACGTTCTCAAAGGGAATGTTTGGTACCTTAGGAGACACGGCACATGGTAATTGGTATGTGTGCGTGTGTTTGTGTGTGTGTGTGTGTCAGGGAAACATCTCTGCTGGTTTATTTGCCCAGTCGTAGGTTCTTGTGTCTTTGTGTGTGTGCACGTGTGTGTCATTGTAACTGCGTTTGTGCATTTGCAGTGTAAGTTTTCATACTGCACTGAAGGAGCTGTAATTCCTTCTGAAACAAGAGATTACAGATGAGAGGAAGACTAAAGTAGACCGATGTGGACTGCAGTGAACCCAGACCTGAGGAGCTGTCACACATCTGAAACGCTTTGTTCTAATTGCAGTTTCTTGTGTGTTTGCACTGAAGGTGAAAATCCCCATAGGTGTGAATGTGAGTGTGAATGGTTGTCTGTCTGTCCTTCAGCTGGTGACTCATCCAGGTTGAGCCTTTGCCTCCAGAAACTGATTGTAAAGTCAAAGCGTGAACTGTATTTGGGGATGTTAGAACAGGTGCAGTTTTGATCTGATATGAACAGAAGAATGTATCAGTGTTTTATTGCATGGAGCAAAGTGCATTATTTAAACCCCGGAGATCTGACACACTGGCGTGTAAGTCAGGTAGAAGTGTGTCGATATTGACGGATTTCCTCTGACTGATTATATCATGTATAAGATTCATCAGATTTGTTTCAATTGTATTATTATTGCTGTTTCTTTGTGCTTTTGTTGTTGTGCCTGTTTTTCCTCCTTCCTTTCGGATAATGAGCCCAATTCCTACTGTTTTTGGCTCAGACATGGGAGGGTTTCACCTGTCACTGGTGTTTGGTCCTGGAGGAGTGTGTCCGTCTCCTCTCTCACCTGGTGCTGCATGCGGCCCTCCGGTGCTTGTTGTTGTGTCTGAACGTAAACTGGCCTCAGTTTCTTGCCCTGAGGTCTGTCTGCCACCTCAGAGAGTGACAGACAGAGAGAGAGAGAGAGAAATGTTCCTGACTACCCACACTGACACAAGTTCCAGGACTTGTGGTTACAAATGGACATGTCTCAGGACGACAGTCTTTGCTGCCGGTCAGGGACGGCCACGTCACCCAGTGATTGTTGTTCTCCTGGTGGGCAGCAGGATGTTTGTTCTCTTGGCTGACAGACAGATAGATCCATCCCTGTCCTGCTGCGATCAAAGTAACCTGACGTCTTTGCCGTGGCCTCACTCCCTCTTTGCTCTGCTGTTGCTCTCATCCATTTGTCTGCTCTTTGAGTTTCTACACATTTTCCCCAGTGGGGGATTAAAAAAAACACAGATTTGCTTCTCGCCTTCTTTATCCAACTTCTCAGGATTCCCTACCATCATAAGGGCTGTGAAACGATTTTTTGTTATTTGATTTTGTTTATGTGAGCCATGGTGGTTGATTATGACTTATATTTTAGTGGGAGGTTGAAACATTCATAATATTATTGAATTTTGAATCAAAAGCACCCCTGATCTGGACTGCATCTCTGACCCTCCATTCCCATCGAACATAGAAACGTCTACAAGCCAGTAGATTCTCTGTTTCCTCTTTCACTTCCATGCCATTGAGTCTTCCTCGTGGTAAATAATGGAAGCAGGTCGTCATGTTTCATGTCAGTTCAGCAAAAGCTGAAGTAGAATGTCCTATCAGTGGTCATGTTTGTGTTCTAACTAGAATCAATAGCATCCTGTGATTATGGTGTGTTCCACTTGCAGCGCACGTACGAGTCGGTAACTTGCGTTGGCGTAATTTTTGCAGGTGGGTTTTTGCAGTCCACTTCCATTCCATTAAGAAAAGTGCTAGTTCTTAGTTGACACACATTCCGTGGCATTCCATGTCGAACTAGCCTGTAACAACATTCACACTGACAACAAAGTGTGTGTACGAGTCATTGAAATGAAACAAAAGACAGAAAAAAACAGTAAAACACAGTTTCCACTGACAGATGACACTCAGCTACTGACCCCATCTTGGATTCTAATTCCGACGTTGAGGGCGTTCCACTGAGCAACTTCCTGTCGGAGGCTCGGAAAACGACTCAAATTCCAATGCGAACTACAAATGGAACACAGTGTTATTGAATAAGTCACTGAATGATGTTATGTTTTTTTTTGTTTGAACACCATGAAAAGCCAACTGGAGGTTGTGGTCTGTTGACGTTAACGAGGTGCTGGGGTCAGAGGTCAAGATGTGATGACTTATTATTTTGAGTTATAGTAATAGAACAGTGGTATTCAGAGAAGGAAGTTAGAATAATCTTTTTCGTTTGTTGACTTCTACCTCTACTACGCTGTCGTTGTACTTGATTATACTTGATGAATTCTGGACGCTGCTGTGGACGATGTAGTTCACGCTCTGCTCTGGTTGCAGGTGAACTCACCTGTTTCTTTCTGACACAGCATCGGTATCTAACACAAACTTTGGCCCTTTGTCCCCAGACAACTTCTACGGCACACCGAAGCCCCCAGCAGAGCCGTCGCCGGCTGCCCCTCCGCTGAATGTGAGTGAGGCCCTGCTGCCTGGAGCCCGGCCCAGCGCCCAGGGCAAGAGGAAGAGGAACCAGTCAGTCAGCAACATGGAGCAGCGCGCCAGCCTGGAGCCGCCGGAGGAGGATGAGGAGGAGAGCCCCGTAGTCAACGGCAACGGAGTGGCCATCACACCAGGTACTGTATGACAAAGGAGCTTGGCTGAAATTAGACTCACACAAGATATAAAAACATTTTACAACCTCACCTGAAGACAAAATGTTGTTTTGAAGGTCTGAGCTGCCCCCTGGGTCACCAGTTAGGATTTGTTTTGATTTTCTCATACCCAGACATAAGGAGTCTGTTTTTTCCTTGAGTCTGTGGTGTATAGATCTCAATTTTCCATCCAGTTGTCACAGAAGACTCAAGGACACCGCAGCGTCCCCACTTTCATCTGTGTGGCGTCAAACACGTCCCTCTGTCCTGCCACTGGCCTTTGTCCTTGTTTCTATTAATATTCCTCCACCGTCCTCTTTTGTTTGACCTCTCCTCTCTCGCTCTGTCGCTGTACCCCCCCCTCCATCCAGCGTGGGTTGTCGAAGCATGTCGCACGTCTTCTTCCCTCTCCACTTTCTTCCCGTCAGGAGTTAACTGCTATTTTTACATCCGTGTTTGTCCTTTGACTGTAACAGAAACAACCTCCAGTTATCCGCTAATTATTTTTCAGGGACGCTTTTCACGCATCGCCGCTAAACAACAAAACTATGCAAATGGATTCTGACTCGCATCAAGCAGAAGAAGTTAAACGCAGAATCTCCGAGGTGTAACACTTCCCTTCACATAAATCAGCCCACATATTAACACAGTTTGGTAATCTGCTGTATCCACCAGTTGAACTCCCTGTCTGACTCATCTGTGACCCCTGAAGTCTCTGTCCTTCCTGGTTTCTCTGTTTCTGACATCCCCATGTTCCCTCCTCATGCTCATTGTCTCTCCTCTCTCTGTCCTGGGGGTTCGGAGCTCTGCAGAGGCATCGCTCTGACTCATCATGCGTGGCGCGTGGAGCGTGCATCCAGGTCCACATGTGTGTGTGCGCTTGCTCCCAGTGTAACTCTGTATGTGTGTCTTCTGTGTGTCGACGTGCTCCACAGAGTCCAGTGAACACGAGGACAAGAGCACAGATGCCTCCGGGGAGGTTGCTGCCGAAGCTTCCAGCCAGGCCCCGGCCTCCTCCGAGCCCCCCACGGAGGGAGACGAGGCCGCGGACTCTCCCTTTAAATCGCCAGCCAAAGTCCCAGATGCAGACGAGGAAGAGCTGGGTCCTCTGCCCGACAACTGGGAGATGGCGTACACGGAGAAGGGGGAGGTCTACTTCATCGAGTGAGATGAATAGATTTCATTTTTCAACATCAGCATGTATGATCATCACTGTGATAAAATAGTCCATGTGATAAAGTAGCCTGGATAACCAGACACGTCTAGAAAGAACCGAGCGATTCTTTCCAAACTCAGCAGCCTCAACTATGGAAATGGGTTCAGGAGGTTGACTGTTTTCAACAAACCAATAAACTTTTCATGTCCAGACAGAGCTGTAAAATCCACATTGCTGGCAGTGTATCACATTCACTTGACAAATAGATGGATGTAATTTTTCTGTTCTTCATGGTCATATTTTTCATGGTAATTATTTTCTGATTTTCATAGTTATTTTTCTGTTTTTTGTGTTTTTTTTTTTGTTTTACATGATTTTTTTTCCTGTTTTTTTGGGGGGGGGATTTTTTTTTAAATTTGTCAAGTGAATGCAATACACCTCTGTAGGATTTCCAGTTACTTTATAAAGTAGTTTAAATAACATCTCACAGCAGTTTTTCAGTGTTTTGCAAAAACCATTGGGACTTTTTATGAAATCTGCCGACAGGTTCATCGGCCAGTCGAACACTTTATTCGAACATTTAATTTTGTGGCTCATGCTCAGAAGCAATGTCATGTTGAAAAGAAGAAAACAGGTGTATTTACGTTTGATAATAACCATTAATATGTAGGATTTGGTTTAAATGCCATCTACCAACAATTCTAGGTAATTTTATTTGTGCACATCACAAATCGTTGTCACTTCTTGTGCGATCCTGATTGGACCGTGTAAATCACACAATGAGGGTTATTGTAGTAGTTCTTTCTGATGCTGTCAAACAAGAAATAGGCTGTGAAACAAATGTGCAAGTTCAGTTTGTCAATGAGACTCAACTGTCCCACCTAGCTGAGACTGGATTTTACCAGAAGAAACAGAATGAAATTAAGTTTCAACTTCCTAAAGATAAAGTGTTTCTCACTTTGAGTGACTTAATAACATCAATTAGTGAGTTCAGACCAAATCAGAGTCCATCTCTGTGGTTGGAATAACTCAGCCTCCAAACACACACACACACACACACAAACAAACACATCATTAGCTCTGTGACCTCTCTGCTGCTTTCCTTTCCTTTTTACAAACACATCTACTTTTTTTCTTCGTTTCCAGTCACAACACCAAAACCACATCCTGGCTGGATCCTCGGCTCGCAAAGAAAGCAAAGCCACCTGAGGAATGCAGAGAGGACGGTGAGTCGCTGCGAACTCCTTACCTGTGTGTCTGCATGTGTGTGTGAGTTTGGCGCTCTGTTCTACTTTTATGTTCAGGGAGGAACTTTCATTCTGTCTCATTCTGTACCCGTTTTTATTACAGAGGAGAAGGTTTTATTTATCACAGTAAAAGAGCCAAACTGCTTATTCCAACTTTAGATTTCTTCTGAAACTACGTCACAAATCTATTTTGGGTAGAACCAGTTGTAAACAGCACATTGGTCTTGTCTGTGGGTGTTTTGGGGTTATTTTTACCACATGATGTGTGATGTGTGTGACACATGACAGGATGACAGTACAAACAGAGTTTGTCCACTTGATCGGACCAGCAGACGCCATTGAATGTTCCAGAAGACGGATTCAAATCTACATGTGGCCTTCTTCTTCCCTCCATTCACCCTGTTTTCGTTCCTTTCATCTGTCTGTTGGGACGTTCTGTGTCAAGTGTCTCTGATCTGAGCGCCGCCATCCTTAGAAGAACAATATCAATGTGGGAAAGGATCTTGATCCAGAACATTTATCAGGGTCCCAGGTCTCTGGTAAACACTTTTGAAATGATGCCTTTCAGGTTTAGATGCCATTATTATTATTATTATTATAGACATTATTTTACAGTGCACTAATCCAGCCTCTCGCTGCTTTACTCATGCTGTTATTGTTGTTGTTAATGAATGATCCCTCTGGTGGACAGACGCTCCCGACCATGTGCTGCACTCGTCTTGCTGCATTCTGTTCCAAGTTTTCACTCATATGGAAGGATATTTGGTTTGAAGTCATACAGTATTTGCGTTGACAGCTGTACAATTCAATAAGAGCAAGTAAAACAGTGTGTCGGCGTGTGTGTGTGTGTAGGAGGGGGTTGGGGGGATTCACCATCCTGACGTACTTTTACAACCACGCGTTCATTTGCAGGTTTCTCACACATGTCAAAAGGTCTTTGCTCCACTTTCTTTCCACATTTCGGACTTTACCCTCTTTGACTTTTCCGGGGATGCTCCCCTCCCTTGTTGCATTTTCAGGTGATGGCTTTTCCTACCACGTTATCTCACTTTCGTTACTTTACAGAACAGACATTACTGCAGCTGTAGATTTCACCGCAAAGACGGTGGCCCCCCCCTGCTGGTCAAAGACAGACACATACAGTATACTTTAGGTCATTTGAACTACATGTGATACACTCAAAGCTGTCACGTAACCTAGAATGGGCATGGGAAGGAATGGGTATGTTTATGTATGGGTTATGTATGTATGTATTTTATTTTTTGTTTAGGGTATATGGCTGTGTTACATGACATTAGAATGATGAATAATATTAACTGTCAAATGTCTGTCTATATACTGTATAATTGGATACAAAAACAACAAGAAGACAGCTGTGTTTTAAACACGTTGAAGGCAGTGGACAGTGAATGTGCTTATATAACTGACACAGGGGAACTTTTAATTAGTTCATGAATTCATTTAGGTTTCATTTGTTTAGTATTCATTTATTTTGAAAAACATTTGTTCCACCGTGCTGGGGTTCAGTTGCTTCCTCTTTTTTGGAAACTTTATTTTGAGAAAATTCACCAAAAGGTTACTGTCCCATCAATAGTAAATAACAGGTTTTAGTTACGTTGAATTTAGCTGTAATGTTTGTGAACCAATTTCTTTTGTATGTGGCTTTATTTTTTCATCCTTTTCCTTCATTTCCCTGCTCTTTTCTCTTTGTGTTTATCTGTATCTTCCTGTCTGTGTTCTGCTTTAACCTATTGTCACATGTTTATTAATGCTAACAGTTATCAGATGGTATCCTGCTATTATCATCTTATGTTATTTGGCTTATTAGCTAATTACCATGTTAGTTTTGTAGCTCACACAGCTAACGTCATGTTCAACAAAGTCTTCAGATTTTGGAATTGCAAGAAAACTAAATATGTCAATTTAGGAGCTGAAAAACATTGATGTTGTTGTCATGTAAATTAAGCTTTTGATCAACCAATAATCTGTGATACAAATAAGGGAAGGGAGTTCTGTGTTTCACACTGTGAGAAATGTTGAGGCGTAATCCTGCGTTCACAGTAACTATTTTTCATTTTGAGTCACATGAGTTCATTGTGTGTGTTCCTGCTTGTGAGTCAGAGAGACTGTGTGAGAGAAGATGAGTCATCTAATGCAGAGGAATTACAATAACATGCTATTTCAACAGAGACATCAATACAGATCCACGTTAACAAGCAAACCGCCCCGTGCTGCTGCGATACACAAACACACAACAGGATGTTTGATGAAGCGTCAGACACGATCTCATTCAGACCTACGATGGAAGCTCAAGCGCCTAATGCACGGCGGCAGCGGCGGCGGCAGCAAGCGCAGTGCAAATATAGACTGATCTGAATGCAGGAAAACACACACACACACACACACTGCTGTGTACTTCAGCAGCAGGAAATAGAGACAAGATAGAGCCCTCAGCTCCAGCTTGAGAAAAAAAGACCTCCACTGGTGGTTTCCATGGAAACTGTCTCCCTTTCACTTTACGGGGAGGGCAAGCCACTAGTGGATGAGTTAGGCCGACATTTAAGGTGGCTCATGGACCGGGTGGGAGGGATTTCACAAGTGTGAATCCATTTGACTTCTCCGCCTGGAGGATGAGACGGGTTGTTTGAGGTAACGCAGATGGTTTGAGCAAACGACACGGAGCAAAGATAATTGCCGTGCGCACTCCTTTCACCTTCGGCTGCAGAGTCAGCACACTCCATTGCCAGGACACACACACACAGACACACACACACACACAGATTAATGATATCAAGAACAACGATCTGCTCATAAATTACTGCGTGAGATGCGGGTGACGCGACAGTATCGACGTCAGGGCAACCAAATAATTGTTAAAAGATAATATGGGAATTTGTGTTTGTGTGTGTTTGGGGGGGGCCGGGTCTGCTTGACTGTTGCACTCACTCAGAATACTTAGAAAACTAAATCTGTTGGTAAAAAAGTCTTCCTCCCTGGAAAGACTGGAAGTGTTTCCCATACATTGATTTATT
>CAAKHB010000878.1:7231-9731 GCA_901007665.1 Aeoliscus strigatus
TTAAACTCAGTCATATGGCTTCAGACTACCTGAGTTGTAACCACACGCACCTCCAAAGGTATTCACATTCATCTCGTGCTCCCTCAGGTGTCAGAAAATAATGTGACTGTGCTCAACGTTTGTTGTAAAAGGATCTGAGAAGTGTGTGTGTGTGTGGGGGGGGTCACTTTCACAGCCTGTCTGTTATCACGTTTTGATTAAGGAGGCTCCACGCTGTCTGTGTCCGTCTTTGTGCTGACGGGCGGTGGCACCGGAGCACACGCGGCCTCTCGGGCTGATCGTCCATTAAGAGTCATTTCCTCCACTTTCATACTCGTCTCTTGTCCATAGTTTGATACAGCTGGGAAACCGTCTCGGGACAATAGCACCGAACTGAAAGTGACAGCATTTCCTCTGGAGGACAAATAATTGTGTATTTCCTCCGACTGAGCCCAAATAATGGCCGCAGAGCTGGAAACGTTGCTTCTTAAACAGTAATTCCATTGTTCCAGCAGCTTCCTGTGGGTCTCCGGACATCCCGTCAGTCAACACTGGACTCTCCAGTTACAGATGAGAGCAGTCAACCAGGAAGACGGGGGGGGGTTGGACACAACTAATCAAACACCCCTGAGGGTCCCCTGGTCAGCTTCACGCGATGCTTCGGCAGCTGACATGAAAACGTGGCGCATCCATGTCTCTCCTGTCTCACACACACACACACACACACACACACACACACACAGCAGCCACAGATGTTACAGCGCTGACGTCGGCTCCGTCCACTGAAAACACGTGTTCGCCGCGTCAGCTGCCGTCTTCCTTCTGCCCTCCGTGAGCCCTGCAATCACAGCGGCAAGTGTGGAGAGGAAGAAAGAGCAAAGAGTTAAAAGGTCTGGACCAGACTTCTGCCTCCTCCTCCTGTAATTATACCCGCAACCAGCCGCACCCACAGCTGCTTTCGTCTATTTCCAATCCAAAGCCGCCATCATGGGACCCCAGGCCTCGTGGAGAAACCCGTTATGAGCCTGCTTTACTTCATCCCAAACTAACACGACTCATAAACTCTTTCCTTCCGGCCCTCCGATCCGATTGTATCTGCTAATTTTTTGCCACTTTGCCTCCTCAAACACTTTGTCACACGTGGCCGATGACAACGTGAAATGAGACGATACGGGACACAGTCACAAGCAGTATGAGCTGGTTTGTCAGGAACAAAAACTCACTGAAACGTCTTTGCCAACACATCACTCGTACCATGTGTCGTTGATTTCCAGCTTTCAGAGATTTAACAACGCGACGTAGCCACATTAACTAGCCACCAACTGTTTTTTTTAAATCTATTTATTTAATGAGAGAATGAACACATTCCTCGTGTTTTCTAGGTAAAGACAGACAGTCATTGGTGGGACACTCAGTGGCTTTGACTGCTGTCTGACGACTTTCTTCACCGGTGTTTGAGAGTCCAGTGAGCTTGTCCGAGTAGGGTGGTCCTTATATTCTGTTTACCACATGTAATTGTGCTTTCTGGTACTGTGTGACGTGTGTGACATGGTGAAAAAACAGTTTTACACGCAGTACATGAAAATTAAATGTCGTGGCTTGTTCAAGAAAATATGTTTAAAAGGTTCATCATCAATTTAATTTGCTGCCGACATGATGATTAGTGAGTCGGATCTCTGGTGTCACTAGTGCTGTCAGTCGATGAAAAGAATTAATCGAATTAATTACAGGATTTTGTAATTAATTAATCGCATTTTAACGTCATACCTGCTAAAGGTCTCCTGACAAAGAATTTGAATTCTAGAAGAGAAGATTTGAAATCCAATTTTTTACTGGTGAATTGTGCTTCATAAATGAAATCCAAAAGTTAAGGTCTCTGTTCTTTTTGTACATAAACTTGTCGTTCAGTGTCCCGACTGAAGACACACTTGCCTCCTCCTCCTGAGTCTTGTCCATGTCTGCTATTGTTGACCGGCGCAGGTGACGTAGCACGGCCGAGAAGACTACGGGTCCTTCAATGGGCCAAAATTCAAATGTGCAAGCATTGGCTCGCCACCGTTGATACTCATGATTAATTGTGTTTAAATGTAAATTTGCGGCGTGATTAATTAATCGAATTAACACGTTAAAATCAAAGCACTAGTTATCACCCGTCTTTACTGGTAAAAGGAGGTTTTTCCTCGTCTCTGTCGCTAAGAGGCGCTCATGTACACGTTGGGTTTGTATCAAACAGTCGTCATGAGAGAACTGTTGTGATTCGCCGCAACTGGACGAGCACAGTGGCGTCCATGATCGAGGAGGCAGGCACGCAGGTTCTGACCCATTTCTTCGGAGCTTGTGCTGCTGAGTCAGAGTTAGCGAGGCATGATGGGAGAATTGGTTTGATGGAAGAGTCACAGACAAAGACACACACACACACACACACACACACACAAATGCGCTCGCCAAGGCAAGCAGAGGCGGTGCGTTCCGCTCCAGTGCGCTGCATCTGTTCAAGGCTAAATATAAACCGGAGGAACTC
>CAAKHB010000878.1:14731-18267 GCA_901007665.1 Aeoliscus strigatus
ATTTTCACATGGAAAACAACAGCAACAATAGAACGGGGTCTGCTAGCTGAGGTTACTCTTTAGGTCATACTACTCGTCCGCTCCGGCTTTTAATGTCCATCTAGAGTCGTAGGATAATAAGTTCATGTGTTCTACGCAGACATGAGAGCCGTATCAGGATATCAGATGACGGTTCATAAAGCCTTTTATACACTGGTAAGGCGGGCGGGATCAGGTCAGCCTCTCAAGAGCTTATGAGCAACCTGAATCTCTGGAGATTGCAGCACGAGGAGAAGGGGAAGGCTAGAGAGATCAGCAGCATGAGAAATCCTCTAAGGATCATCTGCAAACCTTTCCCTTCAGCTTAACAACAGACTGATGGGCGACATTAAACGAATCAAGCTGCACGTGCAGCAGCAGCTGGTGTGAAAAACGGCGATCCCGGTCGAATCCTGCCGATTGACAGGTTGAGCTCCAGCGACTGAAATCCGGCTCGATGACAGAGGACCTTTTGAGAAAATGAGAGCGTGTCCGACACCATATTCTATTTGCATCTTCACGGAGGTGTAATTACCGTGCCAAAAAGCACAACACGGCCAAAGAAACGGACTAAAAGTAGAAGTGATTCAAGTAGAGCTTATAATGGCGCGTAATCCTTTCCAGATGTGTGAATCTGGGAAGAGCCCAGCTTACATGTCAATTTATCTACAATGTGTGTGTGTGTGTGTGTGTGTGCAGACTGGATTCCCATTTATGTCAATGAAGAATACACTGTGCCTCATTTTGAACATGGACTGTGACTGGGTGGGAGCGGGGGCGGGGTGGTGACCCTGGATGAGGACGTTCAGATTGTTTCCATCCTAATTATCACCATATTGACATTAATCATTAAATAATGGACACGTCCAACTGACAAACTGATACCGGTGATGAAGCCGACACCTTGTATGGAAGCCGGCTGTGTATGAAAACAGCAACAGATAAATAAGGCGACCCCCCCCCCCCACAGCCCCCAGCCTTCAGTCCTTCGCCACTTCAGCGTTACAACACCAAAATCCCACGCAGCCGTCGTGCTGGAGCTTTAAATAAACAAGCAACTTGGGTGTGGCGGCGTGTGCTGCCATTGTTGGGAAGTCGCCTCATCAGGGCCAAATTCCGACGCGTGAACATGCACTGGGAAACATTCAGCCCAGTTCCTGTGGAAACATCTACTGCAGAGCTTCTTCTCACTGGTTGTACATCAGTACACCGCACACATGAATAGATAAACCGAGGCAAACATCCGAGCCCTCACTGGCTGCTCATGAAGGGACGGTGGAGGAGGAGGGGGGGGGCTTTGACAAGCCTTTAAAGTACAGTATACACTGACACAGTCACTTCATCAAGGCCGAAAACTTCTTCATACTGAAGAAAGTGTATTTTGGAACATCACAGAAGGGAGATGTGTCTCTGACGTCCTCGGGAGACGTCTTAACCAGCACAAAAACATCATTTCTCACACAGACCTCCTGCAGCATTTACATAAGATCAGAGCGGTAAGAACTCATATACATATTTTTCTTACACATTCTGTACCTTTATAGGACTCCTGACTTCTGTGTATTTACAATAAAAATACATTGCATTGTAAATATACAGTATATGTATATTCTTTGCAATTTGTTTTTTATAACTTTTATAACAAATTGATCTTCTACATTTTGCTCAACAATTCGGCAACAAATATCTGACAGCTCGTCACCTGACTGATCAGTGATCAGTCAGCTCTTGACTCTGAAAAATACAATCACGGAAGTTCCTCTCATAAATGTGAAGACGACTGTCATCTGGGTGCCAGTTGTCGTCATGAGGAGCAGGGCGACGAGAGGAGGGTCCGACCCACGTCATTCCTGAGACCCACATCTCAGGAATGACTGACATCCAGCCGGCCGTCCACGTTCCCTCTGCTGGAACTCGAGTGAAAGTGAGATCTAAGAGCCCCCCCCAACCCCGCGGTGCCATCTCAGATAACACTGACCACGTATACATGCATTCCTGCATTTGCTAGCACACACAAACACCAAAGCTACGTTATATAACTTATGACACAACCTTTACACCTTTACCCCTCCCGCCATGCCACAGTTATCTGATGCTGACGGAGCGGAAGCAGACGATGACGGCACCGCCCCCGAGCTGGATTCAACCAATCAGAGGAGGTCAGGTACACACAGGTGAGTCAGTGCTCCACCCACGTACTTGAACCTTGAAACCGTGTTGTGGCATCAGGTTTCTATCGGTCATTCACCTGCGTGTCGGATGACGTGTGTCAGTGAGATGACGTGGACTGATGTTTACGTGATGACATTAGATTAGAAAAAAAAAATAGGACATGAAAAAGATATTTTCAAAAAGTAGACGCGTTGTCATTCAAAGATAATACGAAGTTTTATGATGGTTTCTTCAAAAAAGATTAGAAATGAAAAGGAATACAGATGAACAGAGACACAATTACCCAGCTTATGTCAGCAGACTGACAGAGGGACTGAACAACCCCCCCCCAGTATCAGCAGAACACTATTGGAGTCAAATCCTTTGATCACGATAGTGTACTTTCATATATTTGTAGTACGACGACGTGTGAGCCCACAAGGTACAAGTGGAGTGTTTCATTGAGGTACTTCTCTTCCTGCATTCCTCAGCAGGAGCCACACACCTGTGTGTGTGTGTGTGTGTGGGGGGGGGGGTGTTGTGGTTTACCACAGCTCCACTGGGCCGACTCTCATACTCTACTCGGGTTTCTGCTCGCAGCGCTGAGAAGCTGCGGCCCCCGGTAACACGACCCCTCAGACATTAATCTGACAGCCTGTCATCTGGTCGGGGACGGCTGGGATCATCGTCCCAAAACCAGTTCTGCATGGGGGGGAACGACACATAACGAGACACAATGGAGGTCTGTGAGCTTCCTGGAGGGGGTTCAGGACGACTTCCCTCCTTTAATTAGAGAGAAGCAGAAGCTGCTGATTCACACAGGAAACGACGTCTGCAGACACAGGGGTCAGGGGGTCAGCGCCACGGGTCCACGGGTCAATCATTCACTAACAGGGCAAGGATGTTACGTAACACTGTCAATGATTTCCCTGCCGGCTTTGTCGAATCTCAAGTGGGGGAGCGACAAAGTCAGCGGCGATGACGGACATCTGATGTGTCAGGTACCTCCGACACCGGGGCACCACAGAGGTTAGACACAAACAAAAGACCCAAACCGTACGCTGGAGACTTGGGTCTGGATCGGTGGCTGCTGCTGCTGCTGCTGCTGCTGCTGCTGCTGCTGCTGCTGCTGCTGCTGCTGTCCGGCTGAGACAGATGCAGATGCAACAGACCGTGGGCGATGGGTCAACACGCAGGGAACATTTGAAAAAAAAAGAAACCCAGCTGCCCCGTGCCAGGTGTCTCAAAGAAAGCAGCCCGCACTCTAGACATGTTAACTTACACAGGTGGACAACGATGGCACGTGTGTGACACACACACACACACACACAAATGACAGTTGTGAGTAGAACTAAAGCTGGGGTGGG
>CAAKHB010000885.1:19792-30694 GCA_901007665.1 Aeoliscus strigatus
ACACACACACACACACACACACACACACACACACACACACACACACACACACACACACACACACACACACACACACACACACACACACACACACACACACACACACACACACACACACACACACACACAAATTGGCTCCTCTACTCTTTACGCTTCTTCTGCCAAACCTGTGTTTGGACGGAGCTGCAGCATTCAAGCATTCATCAGGAGAAACAAAGAAGCCTTGGGGAGGGAGGGGGGTGGGGCACTGCAGGGTTAATAGCAGCAGACAAAGATGAGCTGCTGAGTTGGAACATCAACACACACCATCGACACACACCAACACCTCCTGCAGTCACTGACGCAAACATCCTGACGCTCAGCAGCAGGTTGGTGGATCCGTTCCAGTCACACACATTCACCCTGTCATTCACCCACTGGAGTCACATGACACACATTCACCCTGTCATTCACCCGCTAGAGTCACATGACACACATTCACCCAGTCATTCACCCACTGGAGTCACATGACACACATTCACCCTGTCATTCACCCACTGGAGTCACATGACACACATTCACCCTGTCATTCAGCTGTTCCGTAGTGAGCGACAGTGAAATGTAACGGTCAAAGAAGCACAGAAGTTCTCGTGGAGGACAGGAAGTCTCCACGTCCTGGTGGTAATCACTCCTCCCCCATAAAAGCTAATCAACCTGACGAGTCAGCGTGTCCTTCCAGAACCATCTCACGTCTCTCCAGAACCTAACGACACGTCGGCGCCGCTGACACTGCCGCTTTAATTGAGGCAGCGTGGTGACTCCTCCACTGGCCGTCACCTCCTGTGGTTCCTGATGAGAGTGTGTGTGTTTGTGTGTGTGTGTGTGTGTGTGTGTGTCAGTTATCAGAGACACACACATTATGACTATCGGGGGTGAGAGAAGTTCAGAACAAAGTTCTGTTCCCCCCTGAGGACCAGGACACCAGGACCTGTTCACCTTTTTTTGTGCGCTGAAGATCCTCCTCAGGGAGTCAGGGTTCTTCTCTGGCTTTTTGCTCTGGGGGGGTCTCCTGGGCACCCCGGCCAACACCCTCAGACCGTCCTCAGAGAAGTCCAGGACGTCTGCGGACCAGACAGGAAGTCACTGTTTCCATGGAGACTTTGTCTATCAAGGCGGTGTGTGTGTGTGTGTGTACCTGTGTGTATGCGTGTATATACACTACTCACAAAAAGTTTTGGAAATTCAATTCATGGAAAATGTAAAACGTGCTGCAGTGATATTATATTATATAAGTAGAGCATTTAAGTACAAACGTATTGGTTGTTTCTCCAAGTCCAACAATTTATTGAAAAACTTGGTGTCTTGGGGACATGATGTCAAAATGTGAATGATGACTTGTCCCTGAACAGTATCTGAACCTTTCATGGTCAATTCATCAATAGCATACGATGAGTTAATCACCTTGTTAGAGAACAGAATGTTACGCAAAAATACAGTACTGAAATGTTGAATAGTTGGAGATACGCATTTTAAAGTGTAGGGAAGGTCTAATTAATCTAACTTGTAAAGGTTATATTGTATTCTGACAGATTGACAGATAGATAGATCGATAAGATAGTTGGATAGATAGATGTGATGTAATTAAAATGCCAGGAGAGGTACTATACAAGAAAATACAAACAACATAATAACCCTAACTTTTTTTGAGTAGTGTATATATCTATCTATGTGTGTGCATATCTATGTGTGTGCATGCGTACCTGTGCGTATGTGTGTACCTGCCAGCATCCTGCTCTCCGTTCTGTCCGTTCTCTCTGTTCTGTCCGTTCTCTCCGTTCTGTCCGTTCTGTCCGTTCGCTCCGTTCTCTCCGGGATCTTCTTCCTCTCTTTTGCAGAGAGTCTTTCTAACGTGTCGAGGCTCTCTCTGGGATCCGGTGAGTGCTGAGTCGGTGTTTCGTCCGCGATGTCTGCGGCGGCCATCTTGGCCCTCCTCCTCTCTTTGGACCGACCGACATCACCGCTGTCGTCGCCGTCGCTGTCGCTCATGTCGTCAAAGCCGAAGTATTTGATCTTGTACCTGGAGGCTCCGTCGGATGTGTCGTCATTCTCCACGTGAGAGTCTGCATCTTCGAAACCAAACAGGTCCAGTTTGCTGTTCTTCTTAGACTTGGACTGCGTCTGCCTGCAGACACAGATCACGAGTGTAAGTCTAAGTGTGGATCGTTCCCATCCTCAACGACGTAACAGAAATGACGTGTGAAAACTCATTTGTAACACATTTCTAACACAACACAACAACAGAAATGATACAATTAAACACAACACAATGCTCGTTGTTTTCAGGAAAAAGCAAGACAGTGCTACCCTGTTGAAATGTGCACACTGCACGAGTTGGGAAGTACGTAGTGTGCATAGTGTGCTACAAAGAAGTGTACTAACAGAAGAATGCAATTTGAGACTCAGGAAGAGACACATTCACTTCCTGTCGCACACTGTACGTTCAGGTGAGATGAACCGTGTCGACCGACGTCGTTCTTTCATCCCCCGTTCACGTCTGTGCTCCTCTGCGCCCGTTTACCTGGTGTTCTGTGGCTCCGTCTTCTTGCGCTGCCATCCCGCCTCTCCCAGCTCCGTCGTGCTGCCAGAGGCGGCGCTGCTGCTGCCGCTGGAGGGCGCCACCTCGCCGCCGAACTCCTCCATGTCGCGGCCTTGGATGGTGACGTTACATTTGGACATGGACGAGGGGTGCAGCACCGTGTAGTCCCTCGTCCGGCCGCGTCCCCCGCCGCCCACCGGCTTATTACCGACGTCACATTTCTGAAGATTGGCGCTCAAAGCGGCGCCGGCGCCCTGGGTTCTGCCGGAGCCCTGTTTGCTGGGCCTCCTGTATGTCCGACAGTTTGAGTTTCTGACAAGCGAAGAAGAGAGGGACGTCTGGGAACAGTCTGAGCTGTCCACGCTGAATTCACACTGTTCCACCGCGTCATCAACGGGGCTCTGCAGCAGTGGCGGGGACGGCGGCTTCTCGCGGTGGGAGAGGTCGAAGCTCGACGCCGTCTTCACTCCTGCAGACGCCCACGACAGCGAGGGGGCGGGGTTTCGGGGTTCCAGGCTGGGCGAGGGCGGGCGGAGGCCCATGATGGCGTCCCAGCTGTCGTAGGTGGACTCGGCTTTGGAGCCGGTCTTCAGGGTGGTGGTCTGCGCCAGAGGCTTCCGGTCGCTGTCGGAGGCGTTCTGGTACCAGGAGTAACTGAGCTGCTTCTCGCACGAGGAACTCTGCTGGGACGCTCCTGGCGGGGGAGAAACAGAGGCCGAAACATGAACACGCTGCAGGTTCAAAGGTCACGGCTTCTAACGAACGAGTGGACACCTGAGTGAACTCTGATGTCCTCTTAGGGGACGGAAGCACGAATAAATCACATATTCATTAATATCATGGGGGTGGGGGGGCTCCTCATCGTCACCAAACGGTTGGTTGGTTTAAAGCAGCAGAGTGGATCAACACCAAACACTGAAATCTGCTGCAGCAACACACTGCCCTCTGTTGGCTCACTGGTGACATCAATGTCTGTTCAGAGGAACCGGCATGGGATGGTCATATGAACACACACACACGCGCACACTTCTCAGACATTCATTCATTCATGCCATCGTTCTGTTTGTGTGTCAAAGACAACCAAGAGGTGTCGGCCAGTAATCTGCAACGCACACACACACACACATGCACTTTTCCTCTGTGTGGAGCTCTCGACAGCTTTTAACGACAAACCAAACTCCATTCTCTCACCAGCTAAGTTTCCATCCGTGACTCAGTGATATGAATCATTGGGAAAATGAGTATTACAAGAAAGATGAATCCTTTGTGTTTCCATCTAAAGTACAGACTTTGTGAAAACTACAAACTTGTGGGATTCAGAATACTAGTTACGTTTTCCAGACTGTACGAGTCGAGATGATGATGGGAGTTGATCAGCGCTGGTCAGCGAGGTGAACGCCTCCAGTGGATGGACCCAAGTCCCCGTCCTCCCTCTATCCACGGACAGAGCAGAGAGAGACGGAGCAGGACCCGATGGGACAGACTGATTGTCTGTGGATGATTTACACTCTGAACGGGAGTCCTGATCCATCTTCAACTGTTTAAACTGACAGAGATTGATGAACTGGAGATCAGGTAGATCGATGATGGAATTTCTAAAATGTCCAGATCCCCAAGAGGAGTCTGGAGCGTTTCAGCACTTCAGGAAGTGTCGCACAAGTACGCTACAACACACTTAATACAAACAGGACCGTTCGATCCCCCGTTTTGTAAATTAACATTTTTTTTCCTAAATCAACCAAACTTCAGAAGACTCTAGAGATTTTAGTTTGAATTTTCACGTTTTTGTTGTAGTTTCCGATGCAATATTTCCTGCATGCATCAAAAAGGCTGATGGAAACATTCAATCTGTCAGTGACAAAACCCTGAGCTGTCCTCAGGCCACAGTCACTCAGACCATCCTCAAAAACATTGGTGGATATGAACTGCTGTTCACAGCCCCAACATGCAGCTCTGCAGAGCTGAACTCGGAGAGTTAACGCTGTCCGACCGGCGCTCAGAGGCACCGCTCGCTGTCCGAGAGCCTCTGGCCTCTGGCGCTGGGCCAACAGCAGTCACGGAACGCTGTAGAACACGGCGGATGGCTCAACGGAGCGCTCTCATGTCACCGGAGGGAGCGGTGAAATCCCAAAGTGCTGAACACACACGAACAGCAGCGACACAAAGTCAGGTGATCAATCACTCTGATGGTTTGTGACAGGGTGAACGCGGGCCAAAACCAGGACGGTTCCACCCTCACTTAGGAACGGACAGATGCAGCTTCATCGTCTGTGGGTTCACCTGACACAAACAGGTCTTCACCACCACACGGTTCCATTCAAGCTTGACTCAGCTTTTTGGAGTTACAAATATCCACAGTCACAACTTCTCCATCTCCTCCATGCTCCATATTGTTTATGTGTTCACGTCTGTTAAAAACGGCATTGCAGTGGTTTCACGCAGCAGACGCTGGGACCTGGGCACCCACATTGACGAGGAACTGAATTGTAATGGAAAAGAACCTGAATGGAACCAAACTCAGTAGAGCCAAGCTGGAACTGTAATTTGGAAAAGCCCCAGAAGGGTTCATAGGTACCTGCACACTGATATGAAACAGCTGTTACCTGTGGGGGCGCTGCTGCTGCTGCTGCTGAAGAAGCGAGCGGTGTCCTCCAGAACTCGGGGCTGTTTCTTGTCACTGTTCAGCCACGACGCAGAGGCATGGACCCCTCCCTGGAGGCTGGAGCGGCTGCTGGTGTCCAGGGAGGCGCCCGGCCTCTGGGCCTGGGGAGGTTCCGCTGAGGCCGGTTTGGCCGGAGACGACTTGCTGCTGCTGCGAGAGGATACCGGTTTCGACTCCTCGTCGCTGTCAAACCCAAACGGATCGTCCAGCCCATCTCCGCTCGGCCGCGGCCTCTTGTACACCTCCAGGACAGAGTCGCTTTTTGGGGCACCAGCGCGCTTGGAGCCCACCTTGGCCTTGTACTTGGTGTCACCCCATTTGGTGCTGAGGGTGCCCCGCTTGGTGGACAGGACCTCGTCAAATTTCGACGTGCCCTCTCCCCCCTTGCGGCTGTAGGTTTTACCAAATCTGGAGGTCATTGTGGCATCTGGGTCATATTCTCTGGGGATGTGAAACATCACACAAACATCAGGGATGTAGTTTCCTTTTATCACTACTCATTTGTCCACTGTACATACTCTGCATCTCTACAAAAAACTGCATAACCACTGCACATTTACCCTTATTTACTTAAGAAATTCGATATACAAATGTGTTTAGAATTAGTCAACGTTTCTTTCACATTTGCTAGTAATTCGTGTCTTACTTAAAAGTTACTTCATAACAGTATTTCTACCGTAAATCACTTGGACAAGTGATACAAGTTGTATCGGTCAGATCATTGACTTCTGGTTCAAAGGATTCAACATTAGTTCCACAAAGGTCCGTTACTCACTTCAGACTGTCAAAACCGACCAACGTCAACCGGACAACCAACCCACCAATCAGGAGGAGAGCAGCCTTCGTCAGTTGATAACCGTAAACAAAGCTAACATTAGCCTCTCTGCTAGCTAGCATGGCTGTCCTCCGTTCCTGTGATGCTTGCAGCCCCCCTCACCCCACACCCCCAAGTCCGAACACACCGCCCCACTGCTGCAGGTGAGCCAGTGGCTCCTCCTGTCCTGACCACCGGGAAACAAGCTGGGAAACGTTCCCGTTGGTGGCTGTTAACGGCAGCTAGTTGTTAGCATCAAACTGAACAAGAGCGGTGTCAGTGCTGCAGCTAGCCCGAAGCTAACGGCTAACAATAACTGCTAACAACGTTCTGTATCGTCACCGGGGATCGAACCTGAACAAACTCCGGTTGTACCGGGGAACGGAGGTCCCGCGGCCCTGCGGCCGGACTTACTTGGTGAGCTGAAAGCCGATGGGGGCTGGGCGCACTCCCGAGCTGGAGCCGCCGTGAAACCCGCTCCGGAGCCCGGGCCTCCTCCTCCGACTCCCGCACAGTATAAACAAGGCCGCGCACGCACCGGAGCGGCGAACCGGAGGCGGAGAACCGGCGGAGGAGGACGAGCCGACGGTGGTGGCGGAGAATGAGTTTGATTCAGGAGACAACCAGACCCGGTCTGGTTCGGTTTCAGACAAGTCCGACTCGATTGTCTCCTCCGGCTGCGACGAACGCGTCCATTGGATCCTCGTCTGCGTCAAGTTCACCGGAGACAGCAGCAGGAAACCGGAACCTACTTCATGTGCCCTTTCAAAAATAAAGTCAAACTACTGGACGTAACCACCATGTCGAATTGATCTTTTTACTTGTGCGTTTAGAAATAATAACATAAGCAGTTATTAAACATAATAATAAGTGAAAACAGTAGTTTCGTCCTCTTACAATGTGACGTTAGTATGCTATTTTAGTGAAGTCATTTTCTAGTTTATTCTGAAATATTTTACCGGAACTTCGTACGTAATCTCAAAACGACTTCATTAATCTTGTCATTCCAAATGCATCGTTCAGGTGTTCCAGATAAACTCGTAAAATGTTATTTCACATGACAACACAGAGAAGAACAGTAAACAAAAAATGAAAATGAAAAAAGCAGGTTTTCATTTATTTCATATCATTCATTTATCATTATCAACGATCATTTATATGAAGGAGCAGGAAATGGAACTAATAATGAGTCATTCTGCTGGTACTAAGATCACACACGTGTAGAAATGATCCAGATCCGTAAGATACTGATGAACTGAAAAAAAATGTGACACATGAAGACAATAATTATTAGATAAATATCAAAATGCAATCAAAATGTTAAATCATACGACAATTTCACGATCCTGATGTTCTGATCCCTGAACGCAGCTTTCGTTTCATTGGAAATTGAATATTTTTTTCAGTTCAGCGCTGTGAAGGAGTTGTTCTACAGCTGATTAGTGTTTCATTTCAACCATTCACATGAACAGAAAACATCCAGAGAACATCAGCTGGTAAAAGGAGGAGAAGAATCCAGAATCTGCATCTGAATCACCCATCTGCAGGACCAGAGAGTGCTGAGACGTTTCACCAGACAAACAGAGGTCAAAGGTCGTTTGACTGTGCCATCAGGCATCAGACACCGTGACCTCCAGCGCCACCGGCAGGATCCTCAGAGGAACCGTTTTCCTGGTGCAGAAGAACGGACGCAGCTTCTCCGTGAACGTGTGTGTGAACGTGTGTAGGTGCATGTTGGACTCGGGCTCGTAGAAGGAAAGTTTCCCGGCGCGACAGTCCAGCTGAACTTTGACCCTGTGCAGCTTGTGTCCCGGCAGCAGAGATGCGTACCTGTCGGTGGGCGAGTAGACCCTGTAGCCCACGTCGTTGAACTCGACGCTCCACACCGTCGTCCCCATGAAGTCCTGTCTGCAGACCGACTCGGCCAGGACCCCCAGCTCCCAGTCCCTGTTGTCCCCCACCTCCACCTCCCAGCTGTGGGCGCCCGGGCCGAAGGCGGAGCCCAGAACGGCGTCCCAGTACTCGAACCTCTCCGGGTTCTCCGGGCGCTGCTGCCTCCTCCCATACCTCACGGCGGTCAGGTCTTCCGACAGGACCAGCTCGGGGTTGGCCGTGTTCGGGTCCAGAACCACGGGGGTGTAGGACACCACGTCCTTCATCCTGCTCCACACAGAGAAGCTGAGGTTGCCCAGATGTTTGGCGATGTCCAGCAGAGCTCCTGGCGGCAGCTCGGGCTCAGCGGGCAGCTGCTGGACCTTCTCCAAAGCCGTCTGGTGTCTGCGGAGGAAGGAGACGTCGTGGGCTCTCAGCTGCTCCTCGGTGAAGTTGATGGTGTCTGTCAGAGCTTCTATCTGTCTGCTCACAGCTGCAATCTTCTCCTGCATCTTCTCCCCTTTCTGCTGCTCCTCCGCCCTCAGAGCGGCCATCCTGGCCTTCTCCTCCTCCTCCAGGAACCGGTGCAGAGCCTCAAACTTCTCTCTGATCTGCCACTCTGTGTTCCGACTCTGCACCTTTATGTGTTCTGCTGTTCGCTCACACTTCACCCGGACCTCCTGGAACACCTGGACGTGGTCCCGGAGGTGTTTGAGGGACGTCCGCAGCTCCTCCCTGCGCTCCTGTGCCGCCTCGTCGATGGGCTGGAACCTGTGGTCGCTGTGGAGCTTCGCGTCCCGACAGATGACGCACACCGGCTGCTGGTGGTCCAGGCAGAAGAGCTTGAGCTTCTCGTCGTGCAGCGAGCAGAGCAGCTCGCCGCCGGACGAGGTCCTCTGCTGCAGGAAGGCCTCACACAGGTTCCTCAGCACCAGGTTCCGAGGGGGGTTGGTCCATTCGGATTCTGTCCTACAAACGGGACACTCGCGAGTGGGTTTGTCCCTCCACCAGCTCTGCAGACAGGAGCTGCAGAAGCTGTGGCTGCAGGACAGGAGGACAGGGTCCTGGAAGATGTCCTGGCAGGCGGGACAGGACAGGTCCTCCTCCGACTGCCAGGACATTATCCCGTGTTCAGGGTCGGCTGGAGGTCTCAGGTGGAGCTCAGGCGTCCCTCGTGTCTCTGAACGTCTGTGCTGGTGTGAAGGTCCGTCGTGTTGTGTGTGTATGTCTGCGCTTCCTGGTTCGTGTGAGTCACTCAGTGGGCGGAGCCTCAGCGGCAGAATGATTAACTGTGAGAGAACAAAGTGTCAGTCACACCTGTCTGACACCGCTTCAGGGAAACTGATACTGAAAGTCCTGTCCTCCGTCCTCTGTCCTCCGAGACATGTCCAGATGTCCTCTGAGACATTAGACACGTCTAATTGTCCTCTGAGACGTGTCTGACTGTCCTCTGAGACACGTCCAGATGTCCTCTGAGCCATGAGACACAAAGAAGGAAAAACCACTGTCTTTGTGTTGTCTTGCGTGTCTGACTAAGTCTGAAACATATCCTATATTCATTCATTCATTCATTCATTCATGAATGAAGGGCTGTCAGAGACGGTCTCTGCCATCTTGCCACAAGACCTGAACCGATAACAGTACTTGTTGATGTGCACCTCGTCTGTCATCCCGACCCTCTTCTTCAAACTTCTCCAAAAGTCAGGCGGCTGTGGCTGCTGCCTGCCAGCGTCCTGCCAGTGTCTTGCCAGCACCCAGCGTCCTCCCCACATCCTGCCAGTGTCCAGCCGACTGTCGTGACAGGAGCAGGAAGGGTTTATGACAGGGTGGCTGGAGTGTGTTCTTCCAGGAGCTGAGCAGACGCCAGCAGCTCTATGTGGACGTCCGTCAGGCGCTCAGCCCTCACATACTCCACAGAGGCCCGCGGGTCGCCAGTGGCTGGCAGCCGCCATCTTCACCAACAATTAGGCTTTTGACACTCAGCAGTGTGTGTGTGTTCATGACTTACCACCATCTGATCTGAGTTCCTGAGCTGAGGACGCATCAGAGAACACTCTGTGAGCAGCAGAATCTCAGACGACATTTGGATCTTTGTGTTTGCGGTGAAGTGACACGAGCCAGAGTGGAGATTTACCACTAGATGTCAGAGTGAACACATGAACTGTTTCTGCTGCGTTCAACATGTGTCAACAGGAAGTGAAAAGGGTTTGCAGCTCTGGAGTATTCGGGTAAAGCTCATGCAGCTCATGAGAAACAGACATGAGCTGCTGACAGACAAACAGACAGACACACACTTGACGTTCCTTGACGTTCTGGTGACGTCATACGAATACTCCGTGACTGTCAAACCTCATTAACCAGCACCCTCCAGTCTGCACCGGATTGGCTGGCGGACCGGCACCGGAACACAATCCGGAAAAGAAACTCGCACAGAGATGGGAGATGCCTTCAAAATAAGAGCATTACAATTGAGCACAAAACGTAAAGGCAACAGAAAACACATGAACACCTCAGCACACAGCTTCTTCCTGTCTCACGCTACCATAAGTTCAGTGACAATAAGTCCGATCATTTTCATGCCATCTTGTTTGAAGACACAAACTAACAGTCAATTTATTTCTGCCGGTGTGTGATCAGTGGTATGATAGAATGTGTGAAATCAGTACATCAGAAATGTACTTATTCAGATCAGAAATGATTTGAAAATACAAACCGTAAAATTCTGCAGGAACTCACGTGGAGTCTCTTACTTTGACAGGTCAAACCAGAAGCAGGACCCTTTTTTTTGCGGGAAACTTGGTTTGCTGGTTCCGGACAGCTGCTGCCACCGGACCGGACAGATCCGAAACGGGTAGGTCCACCGGTATGTGTGTGTGTGTGTGTGTGTGTGTGTGTGTGTGTGTGTGTGTGTGTGTGTGTGTGTGTGTGTGTGTGTGTGTGTGTGTGTGTGTGTGTGTGCACCTTCTGCTTGTTCTACAA